>OY769912.1:13780404-13962904 GCA_963669185.1 Dyspetes luteomarginatus | reverse complement strand
GATTTCACTTTCATGCCAACAAAGACGAGAAAATAAAATTAAAAAATAAATAATAAAATTAAATAAAATGTAAAAATGATAATGAGCATACGAAGTTGCAAGGATAATTTAAACGGTTGACCTTTAGAAATTAATAATTAGATCATTTTTATTATCGGCCATGAAAAAAGTTTAGATAATTTATTATTATTGAAAATAAATATATCATGTATAAATTATAAATAAAATATTATGTCATATTTTATATTGTATATGTATATGATGAAAAAAAAAAATATATATATATATGATGAAAAAATATATATATATTTTTAAAAAATAATAATTCTCATTAAACGCGCAGTTTCCGGAAGTTCAATTGGACTCAGCACATCCGGAAATCTTGATAGATTCGGTAAAAAAAATTCTGGCGAGGGAATTCTTCGAAAATCATCCGCATTTCTCGCAAGTTTGACACACTCGAGCATTAAAAATTTCAACGATCGTAAGAACAATGGAAATGTTTTGTCAGCCATTGGCAAAGATGTCGATGTGAATTGGCACGAGACTGACAGACACGAGGGAAAATCACGTTTCGCTCTATTGAGAAGAAACTCCCCGCTCGTAACGAGTCGAGGAGACAATGAGAGTCAAATTTTACGAAAATCACCGAGTTGTCAAAATTTGAGCAATTTTGGAAAAAAAAAAAACGTCACAAGATCCGCTGTTAAAAAATCCGTCTCGTTTAGTTCGGACACAAGTTTTGAGGAGAAGAGAGCACCGTTTAGAAAAACGGCAGTTCACGAGGCAAAAATTTACAAGAAGGGAGTTCTTCGAGGTTCGTTAAAAAAAAAATTTAATACTTTTTTTTTAATTTTATTTTTTACACTAAATCAGGAATTTAATTATTTCAATATTTCTTTTTAAAATTCATAAAAAAATGTTTTTTCTTGTTTGCTTTTTTTTTCCAAAGATTTTAACGCGACTGACAACGCAATAAAAAAAGTGCCAGCCACGTGTGAATCGTCTTCCGGGGATCCAAAGGCCCTTCTGAGGGCCTCCCGGGAGACGGACAATCACATTCTCACTGATCTCGTCTCCAGGATACGAAGATCCGGACTTGGACAAATGGACGTCAATGCGACAGATTCGAGCGGCAGGGTAAGATTGAAAAAAAAAAAAAAAAAAGTACAATTCTTCAATTAATTAATTTTTCTTTAATTTGTTTTGCCAAATGTAAAATTTAATAGATTAAAATAAAATAATATTTTAGAACATTTTTGATAAACAAATGAAGATTGTAAATCTCAAGATTGAGAATATATTAATACAAACTTTATTTATAATTTTTTAAATCTCAGAATAGCGAAAAGAAATAATTTTTTTAATATAAAATTTAATAAATTCAAAGATTATATTTTTGGCAATACATTTGATAAAAAAAAATGATGATGATAAAATTTAAGATTGAGAATATATTAATACAAACTTTATTTATAATTTTTTAAATCTCAGAATAGCGAAAAGAAATAATTTTTTAAATATAAAATTTAATAAATTCAAAGATTATATTTTTTGCAATACATTTGATAAAAAAAAATGATGATGATAAATTTTAAGATTGAGAATGTATTAATACAAGTTTATTTATAATTTGTTAAATCGCAGAATAGCGAAAAGAAATAATTTTTTAAATATAAAATTTGATAAATGCAAAGATTATATTTTTTGCAATACATTTGATGAAAAAAATGATGATGATAAATCTCAAGGTTAAAAATATATTAATACAACTTTGTTTACAGTTGTTTAACTCTCAGAATAGGAAAATGAAGTATATAGTTTAAATTAGCTCTGGCAGTTGAACGAGTGGCTTGAAATAATTTCCTCGAGGTGGGGAAGGGAGAAAGATAGCCAAGAGTTAAAAAGCCCAACTAGTAAAATCTTTATGTCAAAATTCTTCACGTTGCTTTCATTCTTTCATTTCATTTTTTTTTCCTCATTTTCAAGGCCACCTCAAATTTTTTTCTGTGATTTTTTTTAACTTCAGATATATATTTCGAAAATTTAATAATTTAGAATCGAAATGACGCAAAAATTGAGGAAAAATTCAGAAAGGAATTTTAAAGAAGAAAATATGAAGAGGGGAGAAATCTATTGAAAAGGATTCGGTGAGAGGCGCGAGTAGAAAAATAAAGGTCGGATCGATCGTACAAGGTAGAGGGAAAGTTGATTAGACCAAGAGTGGCTTTCGTGCTGGATGATTGGATATCCCATTTACCCTTGGCGAAAAAAAAAAAAAAAAAAAAAACCGGGAGAAAAGCACCAAACTATAATAGATCCTTGAAAAACGCGGTCTGTCTTACCCTCGTCAGTAAGCATTTGCTTTCAAATCGTATATATGGTACCTTTAAGCAAAGATTTACCTGCATCGTGATGCAATTTAAAGTGCATGCATTCAATCTAAAATTCTCCATTCAACTGAAGAGCTTGCAGACTTTTATTTACTCCGTAAAAAAAGGAGCCTTAAATCGATTATCTTGCAGGAAAAATTCCACAATCAAAAATTTCACTCGAAAATGTCTCTGAAGAGCTTGCAGACTTTTATTTACTCCACAAAAAAGGGAGCCTAAAATGGATTATTTTCCAGAAAAAATTGCCCAATCAAAAATTTCACTGGAAACACTCGAAAAAAAAAAAAAATTACTCTCAATCTAAAATTCTCCATTGAACCGAGGAGCTTGCAGACTTTTATTTACTCGATAAAAAAAGGAGCCTAAAATCGATTATCTTCCAGGAAAAATTCCCCAATCAAAAATTTCACTCGAAAATGTCTCTCAGCAGAAAAAAACATCAACAAGAGAGTTAAAAAAAAATGTTGAAGAACAAAACGTGTTTGAACGATAGGAAAAAAAAAACGATCTATCAGCACCAGGATAATAAATTTGTTTCCCTCACAAATAAGGAAGAAGATTATTACAGGCACGTTTGGAAAATACTGGGGAAGGCAATTAGTTGATTGCGGATCGATAAATTAATCTGCACATGCCATTATTGATTTTACAATAAATGCCCAATGGATTTTTTTTCCAAACGAAGGATACTCCATTATAATGAATATGCCTGGTAAAAATCTATGAAATTCGTGTCCTGAAAAATATTCATTGGACGACCGCATTCTCGAATGACGTTTATATATTGTCAAGACGATGCTTGTTCTGCAATTGTGGTCAAATCTCTCGTACATAAAAAATAACGTCTTTTGCCATAGTTAGAATGCGGTCGACCTTCGTTAAATCCACAAATGGCATTGAGGTCGGTGTACAGACCGAGTCCTCGAGGACTATTATATACGTCTGCTCGGATGTTAAACGTGACGAATGACGTTGACCTGACAACTTTTGTTCTCGAGTTCCTGAAAAAAATAATAAACGCAAATTTATTCAAATAAAAAATAAATAATAATTGAAAAAGAAAAAAAAAAATTCTGTGACTGAAAAAAATTAATTAAAAATGAAAAAAAAAATTCTGGGACTCAAAGAAATTGAGTGAAAATATTAAAAAATTGTATTCTGATAAAATGCAATTACTATTATATACGTCTGCCCGGATGTTAATTGTGAAGAATGACGTTGACCTGACAACTTTTGTTCTCGAGTTCCAGAAAAAAAAAAATGCAAATCCATTCGAATAAAAAAATATACTGAATTAAATGTGAAAAAAAAAAACATACGGTGACTCAAACAAATTGAGTGTGAATATTAAAAAATTATATTCTGATGAAATGCAATTTCATTGATTCTCATCGAATCAACCAATAATTGATTAATTGATACAAATTAATTTTTTTCTCCAATCTGTATCAAAAGTTGGACTATAAATAATTCCTATGACGCATATGACATATTATTGCCTCTATATAGAGTATAATAAAGCGTTTAGGATGTCTTCTTTGCCTTCGTGCACGATATGACGCACGTATAAAGTAATAAAGCTTCGGTATATATCGCTCTCAGAGCACTGGGAAAACATTTAATAAATTGATTCCTAATAGACAAGAGTGATCCCTCCCCCGCCCCACCCCCTGCCGACCCCTCGACGTTTTTTCCACGAGAATCGCTTCGCGAAATGTAAAAAGAAAAAAGTAGAAAATGAATAAATAAAATGAAACTTTCAATAAATTAATCATTTGAAAATTCTCAAAATTTTATTAATTTACATTTTTTCCTTTTCCAAATTTAATTCTTATAAATTTTTTAATCATCCTATATCGATAAAAATTCAACTGTACTTGCGAAATAATTTTTTTATTAAAGAAAAATTCATTCGAAAAAATTCAGAGAACAAAAATTTGAATAATTTTTTTTTCAAATATTATAATCACGCAGAGTGTAAGGAAAGTTCATGGAGAAACAACGTTTTGGGACGTCAGGACGTAACTGCGCCACTTTTATAGTGTGTACATTATCGGTATACTTGAAAACGTTTGGAAGAACCGAATTACACTCTTCGGGGAATTACGTAATGCGCGAGAGAAAGATCTAAATGTATATATATATATATATAGGTATATATATATATATATATATATATATATATATATATATATATATATACATATATGTATATATAGATATATATATATATATAATGTGAGAATACGCTTTTGAAGCTTTTCCAATAAAAACATGAGTAAAAAAAAAATCGAGGGGCAATGAATTTTTTTAGAGGTAAAAGAGAATGAATGTTGAGTTTATTTATTGGTTTGCAGACCGCTATAAGCTATATGGCTGGGAATGGTTCGCCGGCAATGCTGGAGGCCACTTTGTCCTTTGCCGGGAGTGACCCCAACTTGCCCGATAATGAGGATAACACACCATTGCATTTTGCAGCACAAGCCGGTAATCAAATAATAATAATAAAAATCATTAAAATTTATTCCTCATGAAATATTTAACAATTTATAATTAATTAAAGAAAATTTATAATTTATTAATAAATTAATTAATTAAAAAATCGATCCACGAGTTTCTATAATTTATTAATTATTCCCAGGACAGACTGAATGTCTAAACATACTTCTGCAAAGATGTCCAGGGATCGAAGTCGATGCGAGAAATATTCTCGGCTTTACCCCGTTGATGAAAGCTGCTCTTCAAGGACGCACCAAATGTGCAAAAATACTACTTTTCGCTGGTCATTATTATTGCCATTTTTCCATACTTAAAAAAATTCGATCTATTTAAACAAAATTTAGTCCATTTGAATTAGATCGAATTTATTTGAATTTAATCGAATTTATTTCAATTGAATTAAATTTATTTGAATTTAATCAAATTTATTTGAATTTAATCGAATTTATTTAAATTTAATCAAATTTATTTGAATTTAATCAAATTTATTTGAATTAAATCAAATTTATTTCGATTGAATCGAATGTATTTGAATTAAATCGAATTTATTTGAATTTAATCAAATTTGTTTGAACTGAATCGAATTTATTTGAATTTAATCAAATTTATTTAAATTGAATCGAATTTATATGAATTTAATCAAATTTATTTAAATTGAATCGAATTTATTTGAATTAAATCGAATTTATTTGAATTTAATCAAATTTATTTGAATTAAATCAAATTTGTTTGAATTTAATCAAATTTATTTGAATTTAATCGAATTTATTTGTATTTATTTGAATTATTTACAGGTGCAAATCCAACATTGAGAGATCACGGAAGGGGTTTTAGGGCCGAACAGTGGGCGAGATATTGCGGAAGACACTTTTGCGCCGACGTTATTGAGAGATTTGCCAAGCACCGATTACTCGAGAAAAATAACACGTGTCGTTGGGGCAGCGAACCTGAACTGGCGACTAAAGTACTTCAGGGCAAGGTAAATGAAAAAAAAAAAAAAATTATAATCACTATAAAAAATAAGTCCTTTTTTTTTGTTTTTTTTAATTTTATGAGCAAAAAGGAAACAATAAATTGTTTTTTTTTGTTTTATTGTTAAAAACTTTGAATTGATTTTTAGTTTTTATTTATTTATTAAGTTAATACCAGTACCTGCTCACCCCTTACCGCCACCTCCGAGCGGTTTCCGGTCAAAGATCAGGCAAGTTTTCCGCACGACTTCCGGTCCAGATCGCAGCTTCTCCCTCGTTTCACAGCTAACGAGCGCTGCACTGTGTGCGAGTACCCCAGCATTGCCAAAACCCGGTGAAGTTTCGCCAATAGTTAAAAGTCTCATGAGACCTCTGAGCGTTCCACAGTTGAGGTGAGAAATTATAAAAAAAAAAAAACAAATATCTTATAAATTTTAATGGAAAAAAAAAAATGAACGATAAAACGAAAATTGATTTATTTTATTTTTAAGGGTCACGCTAGTAGGATCGCAAGATCTAATTGAAAAAACATCGGAAAAATACGGTTCGAGTTTTACGGAAAAAATTGAGAGCTCTATAGCCAAACCACCGAGATCAAAGAAGAAAAACAAGTAGCGTCCGTACAGATCGTCGATCATCATCGACTGCTGTTTTCGCTAAAAATAAATAAATAAATAAAAATAGATTAATTAAAAAAAAAAAAAAAGCGAAAAAATTGCCTCGTTAAATTACAATTTTTTCTACTGTATATAAAGAAGAAAAGAATGTGTAAGAAATTAAAAGAAAGGAGAGATTAAAAAAACAGCCGGAGTTGTGGAATTTTCCGTCCGAGTCTACGGAGAGGACGAAAATTTGCGTTAATTTTATTTTTCGTTCTGTCGCGGATCAAATTTTAATCACAACTTATCTCGTTTTATTTTCTTTTCTTTTTTTTTATTCGCGGCAACTCGAGAATTCGATTCAATTTTCACGAGTGGCTGGAGCGCAAAGTTCAACATGGCGAGAGCGAGCCTTTGGAGTGAGAAAAGTTTATTTTTGGAAATTCGTGCTCGTCGAGACGGACAAAAAGACGAGTAACGTCTCTAAAGACTGGAGAATTTTTTATCGTATGTAAAAAAAAAAATGAGAATACGAAGAAAGTTTTTTGTACAAGTGAAATATCGTTTGAAAACTCGCTGATCGCGCATAGTCGAGAATTATTATTATTAATCGCATAAAAAATCGACGATGCCATCGATATAAAATGTTTAAAGAAAGCTTCAAATTCGCATGGACACGTGTATATTTGTATAACAATCGAAAAAAAAAAAATCGTTCCCAACGATCCTCGTCAAATCGTCTCACATTGCGCTTAAAAGAAAAAAAAATAATAATAATACGACTTACAATAATTTATTACAGCTAGACTGCGTTTTCTTCGATCATAAATCATCTATATATTTTACATACACGAACAGAGTCGCGTAATAGCTGAATTTTTCATCACGGAAATTTTATATAAACTCTTCACTCTTGTCACAAACAGCAAAAACAACAAAAAAATGTATATTTATCATTATTAAAGAAAACAAAATTATCCATAATATTAACTAATAAGTTACGTCAGCAAAAGCTGAACAATTTTTTTTGTCTTTCAATTATTATTTTACAGTTTGGACGGAAGATTCTCATGTCATTTCTTTTTTTACCCAGATGAGACATGTGATGACAGTGTGAGACCACCGTGGCATTTCGGAACTGCACGTCGCGAAATTGCAGTTCACAGTACTAGAAAACAGATTAAGCGTTGCACATTACTTGGGTCTGTTTTTTTTATTGTATCGGAGCGCAATTTCGGCCGCTGCACGTCTACTTTTTTTTTAATAATGCCGTAAATTCATGAAGCGTGACGAGACGACATATAGTTCAAAAACGCCACGGTGCTCACATTCTACCATCATTATTAAAGAAAACAAAATTATCCATAATATTAACTAATAAGTTACGCCAGCAAAAGCTGAACAATTTTTTTTGTCTCTCAATTATTATTTTACAGTTTGGACGAAAGATTCTCATGTCATTTCTTTTTTTACCCAGATAAGACATGTGATGACAGTGTGAGATCACCGTGGCGTTTCGGAACTGCACGTCGCGAAATTGCAGCTCATAGTCCTAGAAAACAGATTAACCGCTGCACGTTACTTGGGTCTGTTTTTTTATTGTATCGGAGCGCAATTCTGGCCGCTGCACGTCTACATTTTTTTTTATAATGCCGTAAATTCATGAAGCGTGACGAGACGACATATAGTTCAAAAACGCCACAGTGCTCACGTTCTACCATCATTCAATAAATTCTTGGCACGAATGTCCATCTGAGTAATTTTCGAGAGGAAAATTTACATGTTGACCCTCCTCAGCCGGCGCTTCGATTTTTCTTCTGTCGCCGATGCTTTTTGTTCGACAATATTTCGAATGCTTGTTGAATTTCCATGAATTTTTCCTGAGCTGCTCTTCTCTCCTCGTCTGTACCTTTCACCTTGTCCGGATGATACTCCTTCGATAGAGCTCTCCATTTTGTAGAAATTTCGCTCTGCGATGCAGTCTTGGACAGACCCAATACCTTAAGAAAAACAAAAATGACCAATCTTCAATTTTTTAAAATTCTTTATGAATTATGAGCAAAATCCTTTATATGTAGAAGGACTACAAAAGTTAAGATAAATGCCATTGAATTAAAATTACGAATGTATATATATGGTGCAATTAATATTATTTTCACAGCCTGTATTTCGGAGAAAATCAAAATTCCCTAAGTTGGATCTATCCTGACTGGGTTTTCTTGAGTGAAAAAAAAATTATAAACACAAACCGTGTAAGCATTGATTTCTCCCTTTGGGTCAGTAAGATCGACCAATTTTCTCCACGTTTCCCAGAAACCTTCATGTTTTGCCTGTTCCCAAGTTGCCCACAAGCTTGCCTGTACAAACAAAAAATTAAATTAAAGATTGGACAATTCTCTTTAGAATTTTTTTTTCTTCATAATTTGAATTAATCGATTTATCGATTGAGTTCGATCTTCGCCTACCTTCAGATCGAGCCAAATTGGCGATCTAAAGAGATGCTGTATGGCTTCGGAAAGTTTAATTTCTTCACCGTCAGTTCCGGTTATCGATGCATTGAAGTACAAGAAACTTGTCCAAATAGACGCCCAAATAATTAAGACGAGTACAAATGCAACGAATCTTCGTTTTTTCGATATTTTTCGTCGTGGCTTTAAACGCCATTGTTTGCTGAATGTGTCGAAACTCAATGCCGAAACGATTGCCAATAAGGACAGCCATGTACTCTCGTCACCGACGTAATCGAGGGTTGGATATAGCGCGTAAGTGCAAAGCAATGGTATCCATATCGAGCCGCGTTCTCTTCCGATGTTTCCCACAGCCCAAACACCTTTAATAAATATAAGAAAAGATTTTTTTTCAATGCTGCATATTTACAAAACGTATTTCCAATTCAAAAAAAAATAATAAAATATATTTAAAGAATTTTCGATTTGCAAACATTTTTGTAAATGTTTTATTAAGAATTTGTAATCATTATTAAATTAATATTCTTACATTACAGGAAATGCTGCATTAAGGAGAAACAAAAAAAAAACGACATCGTTCATATTCTCATTGTTGCTCATTTTGAAAGCAAATAAAATATTTACGACACAGCCGTGATCCTTAAACACAGAAGTTTTTTTTTTTAAGCACGTAAAGAATCTTGATTTTTGCGGTACAAAAGAATCATGTAAGAGATATAATTAATTAATTAACTCATTAATTAATCAAAAAATTCATGCTTCAAAATTAATTGATAAATTTTTTTAATTTATTAATAAGATGAAAAAAAGTTTCATAATAAACAAAGGATAAATAATTAAACGTACATATACATTTTTCAAATAAATAAGCACAGTCAGCACACGCGATGTGCACATATTCCAGTGCGAAAATTCCGCTTGCATACGTTCGTTATCTGGCCAGTATAATTTTCGTATATCTTATCGTATAATAAGAATTTCATTTACGACCGACGACTATTCGTCACGGCGAAAGATAAAGACGTGAATAGAAAATTCGTAAATACAAGAGCAGGTAAAAGCAAATGCATTTTTTTCTCTAAATTTTTGATAGCGCAGTAAATCGCATTAAATTTCAATATTTTTTTAATAGTCATTTTAAAGCTATTTCTGGTTTCAATGAATCAAATCGTTAATTTTAATGAAATTTTTTGTTGTATACAAATATTCTTACCCAGCGTTACAATTCCCGGAAGTAAAACAATCAGATAACGGAAATTGATCCCCTCGATCTCATCCTCCGGTATAGCGCGTGAAAATAATTCACCCCAAAATTGGCCAACACCCAAAGCACCAACAAATCGAACTGTCGAAAAGGCTGGCTGTAAAATAAAATAATAATTGATTCCTGCAATACATATATGGAAATAAGTCAAGTGGCTGATGTAAAATTTTCGGAAATTCGTTTACCAAGAAACAAAAGTAGACGGGGGAGCAGGAGGAAGGTGGTGCTATGACAACATCGCAATTCCTATCGTTGATATCGTCAAAACAGAATTTCAATCATAAGTCGTTCCTTGCCACATGGATCGTTGGCCGGTACGTTTAACCAACGAATTCAGACGTCTGAATTCGTTGGATTGACCAATTTGATAAATACGTGTTGTGGCTAGTCTGCTACGACGTTTTTTTTCACCGGATCGAAGAAGAAACCAATTTGATACAAAGTATTACAATCAGTGCAAAAACAGCAAGTAGTTTCGCTTGATCAATTGCAACAAACACACACGTGACGTAGAATCGAAATGACAAAGAAACAAGAAAAAAAGTTTTTTTGCTCTTTTTTTATTTGAAAAAAGAAGTGGCCACATCCCCAAGACAAAAGGATCAGAAGAAGAAAGAATAAGAATGGAACAAAAATAAAGAAAACTGGCGCAGTCTAAGGAAACTTATTTTTTGTCCACTTCCGGCTAAATCATGGCCAACTCTCGAGCCAAAAACCGATGGCCGTTAAATTCACGCAAAGGGACAAACGTCAATAAAACGACAGTATAAGTGACCGGAGAGGTTTACAGCCCTTTGTTCGAAATACGAATCATTCGTATGAAGAAAATATAAGAATGCACACTGGACACGTTATCGAGGTCCCCGGCATCATTTCGTGTTCCGAGACCGAGCGATGCAGATTACTACAAATATTATAGTTAGAAACGAAACTGACAATGAACAGGCGGGGACAAAGAACTGCAAGTTGTAAGTTTGCATATATATATATATATATATATATATATATATATATATATATATATATAGAAAGGCCCAGCAGCTCGGGACTGCCGGGGAGAAATATATATATATATATATAGAGAGAGAGAGAGCCCAAACCACAAACGTTGCCGTGTTTATATCATTATATCTCGACGTTAGCACATGTTGCTTCTGGCATCGTCGCATTCGGTCGCCTCTTCCGTTTTGCTCAAACCCTCGGGAAGTAAACGCCTTTGAGAAAGAATTGCAGTGGCAACCAGTTAGAAGTAAAAGACATTTGCCCATCAACAAAACGGTTTGAAAATAATTTATTTATTAGCATTTAGCTAAGTATATATAAGGAATGTTTAGCTCGAGAGGAAAAATTGCACGACGAATAAACTTTTAAAGTAAAGGGAAGTTTTCACGTACAAAATTTTCGAGCTATTTTTAATTTATAGTGAAAAAAAAAATCAGAATTATCAAAGACATAAATGTTAACTTGCGAAGTGTATTCAGTGAATTTTTATTTGAGATTTATGAAAAATAATCGATCTACGAGAAGTTAGAAATAGCTGAAAAGCTGTTTCATTGCTTTTTCTGTGACATAACCTTGAAAAAAAAAAAACAACGAAGGCTGTTATAGGTTGCGTGCGCTGTTTTCCTGTTCAGGGACAATTGCGCGGGACAAAGCAGCTGTTTTGATGCAACGTTAAATAAAAGCTTATAAAATCCCATATCGTTCGCGAATCACAAACTGATTGAAAAATATTATTCTACAAACATTTTTCCCCGTAGATTTGTGTTTGTTGCTTTATGTAAAATTCAAATATTTTTATTGACCATGTTTACACGTCATTCTTATTTCGGTTTTACTGTAATCGATGTAGTTAAACTAGGTGTAAAAATACGTGTAAAACTTGGCATTCACTATCCTGTATGCAATCTACCGTGCTGGCAGAACGTCAGTTGACACACCATAGTGGAAGCCGGAAGTTGGACGGAACTTGCCGGTCTTGGCAGAATGCAGCGGGCGACCTGCCGAGGGTTCTGGATACCGTGTAGGCTTTCACTACATTCACGATACGTTATTTGCTTGACGATCAGCACGGCAGACTGCATGCCGGATAGTGAATGCTTAACCCATTCGAAACGGCGATTTTTTTCGAACACCCAGGAGCGAATTTTTTTTTTCTTTATAGTGTTCATATTTAATTATTGCACACACGGGGTGCAACCGGTCTCGAATGGGTTAAGGGCGTATTAACACCCGAAACTATTAACGCACTAAACTCCACTTTACTAAATCCGTCACAGTAAAACGTAATAATGACCGTCGTGTAAGCGTAGTCGAATTTTTATTGAGTTGAATGAATTTTTTGTGTTGCGGGTGCAAATTAACATACAATTATTGAATATTTTGATTAATTATAATTTTTTAATGAAAACGTTTTTGAGCAAATAATTTTCATGATTTTTCCGACGATTTCGGATGAAAAAAAAAACGTCATTGCTTATATTATCGAAAGAACTTAAAAATGTTTTGGAAAAAAAACTTTGCTGATTTGCTTCACTTCAAGTGATGTGCACAAGGGCAAGAGAGATGGCATTAGTTGGCATTTACAGTGAAACGAGTGAGACAGAGACTCTGTACGTTTTTTGGCTTGCGGTGTTGTCGCTATCGCGTCATAGGGCAAGAAGTCATAGGGATTTGTGGGTCATGGCCGTTGTACAATCAATTTAAACTGCGTCATTTTCCTCGCTCTTGTTTACTTCTCGAAGGATGCTGCGAATAAAAAATGGACGCAACTAAACCCCTTAACTAAAGTGTGCAGCGTTTCAATCTATTCTCTAGTTATTTGGATCGCAATTTATGTCGACGCACGTCAAAAACCGCCAGTGTGTGGCCTTACAGCCACTTGACGTTTTTCGATAAATGAGCCAGTGTCAGGCGGGAAGTAATCGTTCAAACATAACCTCAAATTTATTTTTGCTCGATAGGATGTTGATATTCGTGAATATTTTCTGATCGAAAGACGATTCATCGTATCGCGAGACTGATCATCGGGATTTCTCGCATTCGCAAAATTGAAAAATCGTGATACTTCGTTTATTCGGCTCATTATCTATAATAAATCAAGATTTTGTACCTGTTGGAATTCTCTTATCAGGATTACTCTCTTCGTTCGATGAGAGTGTCTTTCCGGGACGTTGGGCTGAATTGGAATATTACTAAGTACACTAGGACCTGGTTATAAGGAATCGTTAAAGGCTGGTAAGTGAATTTCAAAAAAAGTCGTAACATCTGGCTCTTCCACTACAGTGCATCCAGGCAGTATTCGCAATATGTGTAAATCCGTCCGTGAAATGCGCGACGCTACTCGACATAAGGAATCCGTAGTTATGTGATATCTATACTAGGAATTCATTCGACATTTTGTTCATGTTTGTGGTTAAAACAATGCTAAGAGAAATTCATTATAACGAGATATGTTGCGCGAAACTTGGCCTTGTCTTTTAATGGGGGCGTTGAGCGAATTTGAAAAGAAACGGAGGGGAAATTCCTTATAACGAGGTCTGACTGAATGACAAATAAGAGGTAGCCCCTCGGATATCTCGTCCCGACTGTACGATCTGTACTTGGGGCCTTGTTTTATCAACCAATTTTGCTAAAAGCGATATACTAAAATACTGACTAAAGTGACTAAAATAGTTTATAATTTGTTTTCGTTTTTTAATTATTTTACAGCAACGTTATTTGGCTAAAACGAATTATATTTGTGAAGTACGACGATGGCAAACGAAGAAGCAACGGAGGAAATAAGGAGGCAAATAGAAGCAATGTCCCGGATATCAGGACCATGCTGCGGTTCGCCAAAGTTCACACGAATAAAGGGTCTAGGGAGAGCACAAAAAGAACGTGCAAAAAAACACAAAGAAGTTCGACGGCCTAAAAATTTACATCTTCTCGAAGATGATTCTTCCGTCGATAAAACGGAGAGTGGATCATCGACGTCTTCCGTTAATTATCGCAATGAAAATGAAATTCTAGCCAGCGTTTTAGCTATGGGAATAAATTATTACGACAAAAAATTGGAGCAACGTTGGAGATACGACAAGGGAGAATCTACACCTTCTGCAGCTAAGCCTCAAGTATTTGCTTCAACACGGGCAAAACCTCTGAGTCGCGATAATTTCGCAAAGAATGCCCTGATGAGTTCGCTTCTAAAAAAACAAGAGACAATCATCGCCAATGAATGCAATGGCGAAGGGATTACCTGTAATGCTGATCAGCGTACAAACGTAGGTGGAGATACGTCCAATCAAAAATTTATTCGCGATGCGATAGATCCGGATTTTTTCCATCGTCCCACAAAAGTAACAAATCCAATGGTCGATTTTACCGTCGAACACGTTGGTAAAGTGACTATCACTGGGCCGAGAAAATCTATCATAGAAAATTACAACGATGCCGATTTTGTATTTCCACGAAAAAATCATCGTCGTTTGAAAAAAACGCGAGGAAAAAAAAAGGTTGTGACGAAAAATCACGCAGCCCCGAATGGAAACGTTTAATCGAATTTATTCACGTTCCATGGTCAGGTTTACAAGTTGAGGGACATTTTTTTCTTTCTTTTTTTTTAACGAAGCTATCATGTTCAAGGCCAAACGCTGAAATTATAGTTTACTCGCGATGTAATTTAATTCGTTCGTTTGTTTAACGTTATTAAGCTCATGATTATTATGTTTAATTTAGTACGCGCGTTAAAACAATTGAATGATTTTCTTTCTAATTATGGTTATGTTAAATCGGGCCAATAGGACAAATTATTTTTACTCGTAGTGTAATGTACTCAACCGGTTTTTCTTTTTTTTACTTATTAATCGTTTAATCGGTGTATTAAATTCATCACGCGGATTAGAACGAATCGAAGTGAAATGCTAACAAATTTTATTTTTCTTTAAGGTAGAACGCTACCGTATGTCAAAACAGAAGGATTTTGATGAAAATTGGTAGATACGCTCTAAACTGAGGAAAATTGTTGCTCGAAAAATTTCAACGGGTTTGACCGTACCGTTTCTGAGAAAATTCAATTAAATGTTTACATTGGATCTTACGGAAAAGGGTAAAAAGCCTCAAAAAAAAAACCATGGAAAAAGTACCTTTAAAACAGCCAATTTTTGATAAAACTAACACAAGTATATAAATAAACTCTCAAGATCACTCCTCCAAAATTTGTAGCAATTTCACCGTTCATATCATAACATGAAATTGCCAACTCTTACTTGACTGGTCACGGCGACGGTAGCGACGCGACGTCCGCGGAAATTTCGCTCCCCGCGCTTAATACCCGCTCGTCTATCCCCACCATGACCTTGGTAGCGTTCTGGCAGCGTTCTACCTTAAGGTGATGTGAAACAGGGACCGGTGGAACGCGTGCGAGGGAGATAAACGCGATCAACGGTCATGGTAAACGTGAAAAAAATAATGTATCAAACGTTCCAACGTTCCAACTGAAGAATTGTCAATGTCTAATGAATTAATAACTGTGAAAAAATAATACTCATTGTGCCCGAAAATTAATCGATAAACGCAATTTCATTTGCAAACAAGAAATTCTGCAATGAGGAAAAATCTAAATCTGGATCCTGATTACGAGAGCGAAACTTGTTGCGCTGTCGTTTCCGATTAAACGACGGGTACTTTATTCTCGAATTTAATAGCGGATAAAGGAATGACAAGGCGTGCACTCGCAATGAGGATTCAGACTAAAGTATAGTCACGAAACACGTATGGATACTCAGAAAAATACTCAAGTAGCTACACACAAACCCTTACAGACATTCCATTTGATGTTAAGCGAGTATGCGCAGCAACTGAGCTGCAATAACTGGCCAGACTTAGGCTTGAAATTAAACTTATAAGTCTACGTTATAATTAAAATTTCTATTGTGCTAAAATCTTGATGGAAAAGAAAACGTCACTCTTATTGGTAACCATTAAAACTTTTTGTCGCTCAGGGTCCCGTATGGAGCAGAAAAATCTTTCAAATTATTACGACACTACGCGTTTATAATCGTAAATTTAAGGATGAGGGAGCATTCTTCAACTGATCAAATTAGCAAAACTCATAATGGGAAAAATTATTTTCCAAATAGAACAAAATAACCTTTTCAATGTTTCCAATATAAATTTTTGTGCCAAGTATTATTTTCTATACCGTATGAAAAAGTTCCATTAACGTCAATGTACTTAATTAGTCGCTGTGAGCTAACAAGAATTTTATTAGCAAAAAAAAAAATCCCCAAACGTTGAGGGGTCAATGTGAATGAATAATTAATAAAAGAAGAAAAAAAAATGAAATAAAATTTTATCGGTACAGTTTTGTTGATTATTTTTTACAACCTGATAACTTTCATATGCGATAAGTAGCGCCTTAAGAATCGTTTTAGACCTCAGTGTTCCATATTTCAATCATCCATGCTGCAGCAATAAATCCTCGGCATATTAAAGTATCAACGAATATTCAATTTTACGTATTGTAAAAAACTAATCCAAATAAGTTAAAGCTTTTTTACCGTCTACATTTTCATAAAATTACTGTAAAATCGACTTGTACGTTTTTTTAAAATTTTATTATTATTATTTTTTCTTCGTTATCGAACTCGAAAATATCGAATTTCGATACATTGACTATCGAACTCCGATATATTGAATATCCAAATATTTGTTAAAACGATTGTAAATTTACCTTTTTATTCGTTCTCACTTGATCCTTCCACCATTTAATGTATTCGTGATTTTTATTCGCGTCTGCCACGTATGTCGGAATCCTCCACAATTCTCTGAACCATCCAATACCGAAGTAACCGCCAAAAGTGCATAACCATACATAAGCATGATTGTCCCTCTCGAGATAAAGATGATGAGCACCGAAAATACCCCCAAAAAGCCAAAAAAAGTAGGCCCAAAATTTACTCTTTAATTTTGTCGCTTCAACATGATCGACATTAATACCGTTCGATTGTCCAATGTTGTTCGTTACCGCGGTCCCCATTGTGAACTTATCACTTATTCATTCGATACTTTATGACTCTCGATTTTCTTTTTTCATACAATTTATTCCTTTTGTTTGTTTTTTTTTTTTTTCAAGCGTTAAAATTTTATCGACAATTCACAGCCTTCAGTGTCGAATAAACACAAACTTTAATTGCAGAGAACAAAGACGAGGAGACGTTGCAAGAGGAATGAAGCAGGTGCATCGAAGAAAAACGAAAAAAGAGCAGCGGCTTGACGTATGTCGTCATATTATTGTCAACGGTGTGAAAACATTTCCGGCAATGAAGAAAAACACCAGACAATTTTTAATTCGATTAAGCATTTTTCATCTTCATACCATTATTAAATAATATCTTTTTTTTTTTTGTTTGCACAACTTTTAATTTTTTGTTTTATTGTTTATTTTTTATATCACTACAATTCAAATTATTACAGTGAAGAATAATTGAAACGAATTCTATGCACTTGACACCAGTAAGTTTTACTATGATAAATTTTTATTTAAATTTAACGATCGAACGAAGCGTATCTTTACCGTGTGTAATTTAGTCGTAAATATCGTAAATTATCGATATCGGCGCGGATTTATTGATGACAAATATTGGAAAAATTACACGTACCGGATATAAGAAAAATGCGAATAAGCAGTCGACAGCGATAATTAACGAGGCTGACGAGGTGTAACAGCATTTCATGTGGCAAAGACGAACGTGTTTCTACCGGAGAGGTTTTTCAAGTCGGTGGTTCAACGGACCAGCGGATATAACGGTACCCCCCAGGTGCGTCCGAGAGAGGGGGCCGTATGACTGGCTAGTCCCCCTTTTGACTGCTCGAACTTGACCGTGAAAGACTCTTCGTCATAATTTTCTACACATAGGAAACCAGAAATAAGAAATATCCAAAAAGGTACAAATGGCAACTATTTTCCCTTAAGAATCTTCATCATTTCGGCAAAACTACCGCACTGCCATTTTGTTGACGCTGGGGTCGTTAATATTGACAGTGCCAAAATTTATTGGCCCACCCATAAAATTCTTGTAATTGTCAAAACGGAGATTTAAAAAATGTCACGAATCAAAGTACAATATTGAAAATGATAAGTCTTGAAATAGTAAAATTGTTTATAGATTGTAAGTCATAAATTATTTTATTGTAAAAAATAATAGTAATATTATTATAAGAGAAAATTTAGGAAAATAAGAAACGCAACTTTGAGATACAAAAGTTATTAATTATAAGTATTGTGTTAAATAGGAAAATTGATTAGATTTACAATAATTAGAGTAGTACAATAATATTTTAGTTATTAATTTTTAACAGTGTCGTTCACTATTTTATCGACCGCACATTCTCTGCGTAGTACAATAGTTCGACGGTAGATGACGTGGTCGTCGAATACGGCTTTTGCTACATATATATCGGTAAAATAACAAGCATCGTTGCTCATTATGAGGCGAAACGTCCATTATTTTCTTATTGCAAAAGCTCTGCGGATGCTTTTCCATTTGTAAAAAGATATATTATAATTTAGGTTTACACCGGTGTAGAAAAAAGAATGAAAACAAATGAAAAACAATATGGCGGAGTTTGCGAAGAGGATCACGTGTCGTCTGCTCATGCATAACATCGACCGAATGTCAAACAAATATTTGATTTTCGGATGAATCATTGAGAATATTTATGTGTTGATTGTGATGTGATTGATAATATTTTGTAACGAAAATGCGTGAGGATTATGGAAAGAAAGAGTGAAATTTCCATTCCGAGACACAAAGAGTGGCGGAGAATAGCGAAGAGGGAACGTCGCAGGCGCATGAGACGCAAAGACGCACAGGAACGTGATGCTGATGACGACCGCCTGAGGGCGACACTTGAGCGTAGCGCCGAATATTCAAACTGGGTCGCGGAGCAAAAGAAGAAGGAAATAGAACGTGAAGCTATTGAAAAACTAGAACACGAAAAGAGAGAGAAATTGTGGCTCGAGGAGGAGGTAAGTAGTTTGAATAAATAATTGATCCTGATAAATAATTAATTATAGCCCAAAAGTAAATAATGGGACATTTTTTTTTCCAGGTACGAGCACAGCAAGAATGGCGAATTCATCAAGAGAGAAGAGCCAAACTTCGTCAAGAACAATTGCAGCAGGAAGAAATAATTCGAAAGGACTTTGAGGCTAAACAGAGAGCTCTGAGAGAGAAGAAAGAAGAGAATAAACGCTTTCACGAGGAAGCAATGAAAAAGCACGAAGATTTTCAAAAAGAGATCGATGATTACATCGACAATGGCGCCAAAACGCCGGAAGCTCTGAGAATCATTTCCGAGACTCAATCGGGCAAAGAGCCATGCCCTTTTTTCACTAAAACTGGCGCATGCCGTTATGGCGATATTTGCTCCCGTAATCATCGTCGCCCAGCTTTGACCAAAGTAATTCTCATCCCAGGTTTTTACACGCATTTTTCACTGGAAAAAAATTCTGCCGAATACGACACAGATATATCGCTCGAATTTGAGAGTTCCGAGACTCGTGAACATTTTGGCGAATTTTACGAATCCGTATTACCCGAACTCGAAAGTTTTGGTCGCATTAAAACTCTCAAGTGTTGTCGAAATACGGAAATTCACTTGCGAGGTAATCTCTATGTTGAATATTACACCGAGAGAGAAGCTGCGAGAGCATTGAGAAAATTAAAGGGACGTTATTATGCTCAAAGACAATTGAATTGCGAATTTGTTATTTTTACCTCGTGGAGAAATGCCGTTTGCGGAATGACAAAATGCCCGAAAGGAAGAGCTTGCAATTTTCTTCATACGTTCAGAAATCCAAATGACGAGTACGATATAAAATCACCACCGAGATGGGCCAAGAGAAACGATGGTGCTGAAGGATCTTCGAGCAGAAGAACCGAACAGAGGTGAGAAAATTTGTATAAAGTTGATTAATTAAGAAAGAAAAAAAAATTAAATTTGGCAAAAAATTAAACGCAGATATTTTGTGTTATTTTTATTTTTAGAACAAAATTTAAATGGGACGATTGGGATCGTACGAGTGTGGACGAAAGTACAAATTGGCGTTGGTCCGAATCGCCGGAAATGGAAATGGAAAATCGAGGAAAAAATGACAGAACTCGTCGAAATGCGGACGATCGTCGAAATAATTCACGAAGCGAGAAAAAACGCGACGATAGCGAGAGATCGAATTCTCGAAGTTCACGACACGATTACGATGCACAAAAACGTGAAAATTCCTTGAGAAGATCGAGACGAGAAGATTCACAAAATCGTCAAGAAGATTTATCTAGAAAGAGAGAAAAAAAATGGAGAAAAAGGCGAAACGAACATGAGACTAGGAGCGATGAGGAAATAACTCGAAGAGATTCGGACGTTAGAAAGGCGAACAGTGCTAAAAGTTGTCGAAGGACTGAAAAAAATCGTCATAGCGAGAGAAAAATGTCGAGAGATAAATCATCGCGTAAATCGAGAACGATGAAGGAAGAATCCGACGAGAATGTCGACACAAATTTCAATAATTCTCGAATGAGTGTGAGCAAAGAAATGGAAAAATTGAAGGATGAAGAAAAATCGTTGGAAAAATCAGATCGCTCAATCGAAGAAAAGAAAAAGAGCAAAATATCGCTAATTTCAAAAATGACAATCACCAGCGAAAATGAATGGGACACTACAGACTCCGAATGAGTCTTTTTCAAGAAAAACAAATTAAAAAAGAAAAATTATTTATTGTAATAGAATAATAAATATTTTCATATACAATATCTATCAACTTGTCATAAAAAATCAATCTTAATTTGCATAGCCTATTTTTGTAGACTGCAAGAATGTTCAAGTATTATTTGCATCGAAGCAAATCAATCAAAACAAGCAAATCATCAGCAAAATCGAGATAACTCCGCTATAGACGATAAAGATTTTTGTGCCTAATCGGGGTCGGACATCTCGTATCACTTTTTTTTTTTTCATCCGCATCCGATGCGAGATATTTATGATGGATTATCGATAATCGAAGTAGAGATTACTGGAAATGGAATTTTTTTTTCACGGGTTTGTGATTTTTTAATATTTCGATATCGTATCGGACGACAAATATATCGTTGAACTCGCGAACAAATCTCAGTCTTCACCAGCAGATTGAACTGAAACATCCATAGAAATAAAAGCGAAAATTATTTATCCACTATTTGAGCATTAAAAAAAAAATTATCTCCGATTATTAAGAATGTTTGTCCGGGAAATTTTTATCGGGCTTTTAGCTCTCGTTGTTTCCACCAGAGCAATTGGGTTTCGTGGTTTAACTTATGAGGGGCTCGCTGAACCGAAAGTTGGTGAAAACCATGGAAGATCGCCGAGCGAAAAATGGATTCAACAGCCAGTTGATCATTTTAATACTCGCGATGATCGTACCTGGTCTATGGTAAATTATTATTGTTGATTTTAGTCATTTAGTTCAAATCTCAATTTAATTTAATTTAATTTATAATATTAATTACTTTATTTTATAAAATTAATTAATTTAATTTGTAATTAATTCAGTTAAGGTAAAAAGCCTTAAGAAAAAAATCGCTCCTGCAATTAATTATTTCAGCGTTATTATGAAAATGATGAACACTTTAATAAAAATGGACCAATGATGATAATGCTCGGTGGTGAATGGGCAATTGAATCGAGTTTATTGTTAACTGGACAAATGTACAACATTGCTAAAACTCATGGGGCAATGATGTATTACACGGAGCATCGATATTATGGAAAAAGTCGACCGGTCATGTAAATTGCATAATTATTAATAATACATTTTTTTTTTACTTCATTTTATAAGAAAAAAAATTAAAAAAAAATATTATTATTAATAAAATTATTGAAATTTAATAGTAACACAACTTCGGAAAATCTTCAATATCTGAGCGTCGATCAAGCACTCGCTGATGTAGCTTTTTTCATTGAGACGAAAAAGGAAGAAATTGCTGGTTTATCCAACAGCACCGTGATTGTCTTTGGATGCTCATACGCTGGAAATATGGCAGTTTGGGCAAGACTCAAATATCCTCATTTGATTCAAGGTGCCTTGGCCAGCAGTGCTCCTGTACAAGCAAAAGCTGATTTTTTTGGTAATACAACTCGTTTTTTTTTATCTTATCTTTTCCTGTATGAAAATTTTCATTTTCATACTATTTTTTTTCTCGATACATTTTTTCTCAAGAATAATTTTTTTTCAGAATATTACGAAACGGTGGCCGAGTCTCTGACTCGTTTTAACGAACAATGCACACGTGATGTCAAAGAGGCTTTTGACCAAATACAAAGGGTACTTGATCACGAAAACGGTCCTACTATTTTAACGCTAATATTCAGGTAAAAATTCTTTATCCTCTTTTCTCATAATTTAATTAAAATTTAAACATAATTTAGCGTCTCATTTTAGATTGTGCGAAGCACCTGTACCAACATCCCCAAGTTCACTCGGATATTTCATGAACGCACTTTCCGAAGTAAATAAAAAAAAATCATTTTATTAAATTATCATTAATGCGAATTTGAAAAGAATAAAAAAATAAAAAAAAACAGGTTTTTGCAAGGGCCGTTCAGTACAACCAAATTATGCCCGATAATGTAACGGCGATCGCTAATTTGTGCGATTACATGATGGACCCAATTCTGGGATCTCCAATGATGAGACTCGCAACTTATGTGAATGGAAATACTTGCTTGGATGTGAATTACGAAAAATTCGTTGAGAATTTGACCAAAACCTCGTGGGACTCACCAGCGACTGCTGGAATTAGTAAATTTCACATTACTGATGAAAAAATCAAAATTTTCGTCAAAATTGCTTAATAATATTTTTTTTTCGTTTTTTTTTTTTCTTAATCTAGTGAGATTTTGGCTTTATCAAACTTGCACCGAGTACGGATATTATCAGACAACAGGCTCGGGCTCTTCGATCTTCGGAAATCTCTTTCCACTGAAATTTTGGACGCAGATCTGCACAGATCTTTATGGAAAATAGTAAGTTCTCATTTTTCATTTGATTTTTCATCAATTTTTTCATTAAAAATTCAAAAAAACATTATTTATTTTTTCCGTGGATACAATTTTTATTTATTGAATAATACAGCAGATTTTGCTTCGTGCATCATCCCAAATAATTAATATTTTTCACCTAAAGATAATTAATTATAAATCTCAGCATTGAGACGATAAAAACAAATTTTACAAAAATAATTCTATTGCCTCTAAAAATTATAATTAAATCCTAAAACATATTTTCTTCCATCCCAATTGTGCTTGGATTTTTGTTTAAAAATAAGAAGAATTCGTTGACGTGTTTTTTTTTCACCCATAAAAAAAAATCAAATGTATTCTCAATCGTCTTTTTATCTCTTGTTTTTTATTTTCACGTTTTTTTTTTTGCAGTTATAATTCCGAGTTGTTGGACACGAGCGTTAGACGAACTAATGTGATGTACGGTGGATCATTACCGGACGTTAAAAATGTAATTTTTGTAAACGGTAATATCGATCCTTGGCATAAGCTATCGGTACTCGAAGATCTTGATGACAATTCCCCGGCGATATTGATCGATGGTAAATATTTAAAAAAATGTATTCATTGGTCAACGAATCCGCGATCTTCACGTGACGATAATTCGGCTCGATAGATTGATAAATTTTACGATAATGGAACGTTTTCGTACACGAATCAGTTTATCCGTGCTGATTGTACGATTTTATTCTATACGATAAGAAATTTCATATTATCGATTGAGAAATATCCTCGATTTCGTTGGCATCCGCTATCGGTACTCGAAGGTCTTCATAAAAATTCCCCGGCGATATTGATCGATGGTAAATATTAAAAAAAATGTATTCATTGGTCAACGAATCCGCGATCGTCACGTGACGATAATTCGGCTCGATAAATTGATAAATTTTACGATAATGGAACGTTTTCGTACACGAATCAATTTATACTTGCTGATTGTACGATTTTATTCTATACGATAAGAAATTTCATATTATCGATCGAGAAATATCCTCGACTTCTTTAAAATTCATTGACACTGACTTTGAACGTATCAAATATCAAAAATATATTTTTCTACATTTTTTTGTTCTCAATTGCAGGTTCGTCTCACTGTGCGGATATTTACGACGAGTCTCCACATGACGTTCCGGAGCTCACAGAAGCGAGACAACGGATTCGTTCGACAATCAATAAATGGTTGACATCGTCATGAACAATTTTCTTCTTTCTGTTAAAATATTTCATCATGAAATAAAAATTCATGTTATTTGACTCGATTGATTTTTCTGTGATTTTTTTTTCCTCTTGTAATTCCTGATCGGTGGTAGCATTGCATTTTTTTGGGCCAAAACAACTGTGAGACTTTTTTTTTTTTTTTACGAAGATTAACTGTACAATCTTCACCTTTCTTCGTTTTTTTTTTTCCTCAAAATTATAAAATGATTATTTTTTTTCTTTCGTAAATCTCAATCGACCTCCAATTTTCTGAAGGATCCAGTAATTCCGTGTATCGTCGAGTCACTCGAGCCCACATTGGAACATCCAAATCCTTGTTTCAATGCGGAAACTGCACCCTCGCGAGCCTTTTCAGAATAAAGTTCCAAGCAAACTCTCATTTTATCGTGACTCAGTAACGTTGGCCTCAATTCCAAAAGTTCCTTCCTCCACAGATCTGTGACAATAAAAATAAACAATTTTTTATATATTTTTTTTCTCAATAATTTTTAAAATTGCTTAAAATTGTGAATTAAAAAAAAAAAAAAAAACATTCCACTCACCAATCATCTCTTTCATGGGCATTGTACCGCCATATTCCTTGGGCAACATGCTCGTGTCCATTTTATTGTCAATAGCATCCTGCAAACTCGTATAAATCTTTATGCGTTTCTTTATCTTCTCAGATATCAGCGACATTCCAAAGTCGAGAGCAAATTTAAGAGAGGGATGAGCATTTATAGCATGAACTTCTTTGTGTCTCATGGGTATGGTACGCTGGAAAAAATCATCATCCAATAATCGGTGAGTAAAAAAAAGAAAATGATTATTTAAAAAAAAAGTTATATTAATTATATATTGAAAAAATAATAATTATTATTATTTTTGTAATATTGAAAAATTGAGGATTTTTTTTTTAATATCGAAATAAATTATTGTCAGAATATTTTTTTTACTGTAAATAAAAATAAAAAAAAATTGTTTGGACTATTCAAAGTATCCAAATAGAACTCGTTTGATTTTTTCATTTATAAATAATATTAAATTTGAGCTGCCGATGATAGGAAAAAAAAAATTAAGCTCGAACGAATCGCAATTCTTTATAATTTCATAAATAGCCCGACGAGCATAATAACTGATGGGAAAATTATTGCCTCGGGAATTTGTGAGCTCGGCAAACTGACCCATAACATTTTTGGGTCCTGTTTGCAGCATCGCGGGCCAGTACGACGTTAAAAAAAAAAAAAAAAACTCTTCGTCATTGACGCGTAAGCGTAACCGATTTCCAAACAAAATATTACGTGAATGTCCTTGGAACGGAGAATGCAATATGAGAAAGAGGTGAGTGGGCCGATATACGACCGCGGTGAGATTTAAAATTTAAAAAAAAAAAAAAACGAAACGTATGGCCAGGGAGAAATTCTACGTCATGATGGATCGAAGAAATTTCGCCATCGTTATCTAATCGTCCCAAATCTCGTTAATCTCGCGCATTATTTATACCATTAAGACTCTCAAATATGGCAAATAAAAAATGTAAATATTTTTTTAGACAATAATGATAATGATAAAATTAAATTAATTAAATTAATTAATCTATTAATCTATTTTAATAAATTTGTAATTAATTAATTAAGCGAAAGTATTTACCTCGCCATTTTTTACTATGCGAACAGCCTCGCGCGGTGTAAAAAGCGTCAGATGAGGAAAACTGACGCCTCCACCATCAGCAAAGTGGACAAAGCCTCGAACTTGATTTTCCTCGTCTTCCATCAGTGCCTCGTATGTGATTGCGTGTATTTTGCACATGTCCCCGTTGGTATATTTATACGGATCAAAAACACCTGAGAAATAATTTTATTAAAAATTACGAATCAAATTTTTTTTTTTTTAATACGAAAAATCTGTAAAAAAAAAGTAAAATTTATGATAAAATTTAAAAAAAGTTTGGTCATCGATTACCAGGTCTCGCAACGATAACTCGACGACCCTTGGGATCCCGACCAGGAACAGCGAATAAATAGCTGAAAAAAAAAAAGAATTAAGAATTTTTTTTTTTCAATTTTTTTCTTCTTTTTGTTGAAAAAAAAAAAAAAAAAAAAATTGACAAATATCGGAATTCACCCCAATGTCAAAAGCTCGTCCATCGCTGGCTCGGCAATGTTTAAATGGTGAAAAGCTGGATTATAAACTTGTCTCAGAAGAAGATATCTCTCGGTTGCTTCCTGAGCCATTGGAACGTTAAATTTTTTCGTACGAAGAAATCTCAGCAAAAATCCAGAATCTTTGAGTGAAAAAAAAAAATAATAAAAAAAAAAAAAAAATGCATAATAAATTTTTTTTTTCTATTTTTGAATTTACCTAGACGAGAATTTTTGATACGAGGATTCAGCTTTATCCAATTTCGCATTTGTTCGAGTGCCTGATCGCGAGTGCTCTTGTCCTCCCGTAATTCCTCCTTGGCCATTTTTTGAGTTTCCTCACTCAATGGACACTCGTAAACGTCAGGCTCAGTTACCCATTCAATGGCACCCATTTTCGTTTTTTTTATTTTTCTCACTTTTTTTTCTTTTCTTCTGGCTGCTCGAGTGACGAGATTTATTGGCCGGATTTCGATTTTTTACTTACCTCTATGAATAGTGCCAATTGTCTAAAAAAAGAAAACAAAAATTAATCAAATTGAATTAAATGTCATTTAATTTTATTCAATTATAATCACAATTAAATTAAAGTCGAATTAATTCAACGATTAAGTAATACTAAAAGGATCAAAAAAAAAGAAAACAAAAATTAATCAAATTGAATAAAATGTCATTTAATTATATTCAATTATAATCACAATTAAATTAAAGTCGAATAAATTCAACGATTAAGTAATACTAAAAGGATCAAAAAAAAGAAAACAAAAATTAATCAAATTGAATAAAATGTCATTTAATTATATTCAATTATAATCACAATTAAATTAAAGTCGAATAAATTCAACGATTAAGTAATACTAAAAGGATCAAAAAAAAAGAAAACAAAAATTAATCAAATTGTATTAAATGCCATTTAATTATATTCAATTATAATCACAATTAAATTAAAGTCGAATAAATTCAACGATTAAGTAATACTAAAAGGATCAAAAAAAAAGAAAACAAAAATTAATCAAATTGTATTAAATGCCATTTAATTATATTCAATTATAATCACAATTAAATTAAAGTCGAATAAATTCAACGATTAAGTAATACTAAAAGGATCAAAAAAAAGAAAAAAAAAATTAATCAAATTGAATTAAATGCCATTTAATTTTATTCAATTATAATCACAATTAAATTAAAGTCGAATAAATTCAACGATTAAGTAATACTAAAAGGATAAAAAAATAGAAAAAAAATCAACAAACATAATTGAATGAATGAAAAAAAATAAGAAAAATAAAAAGCAGCTGTGAGCAAACGAAAAGGAAAGTTTTCACTTTCCTCCTCAAAGATACTCGATCCTACATCTCTCCCTTTTTTTTAGGTCAGTATTTCTCGTGTCTGCTTCAACGAACTCGAAACCTCGTTTCTCTTCCTTTGAACCGCGATCGTCCCATGAAAAATTTGAGAGGGAGAGACTCCGCCTTATGGCACGAGGCAACTCAGAAGTGAAATTGAAAAAAAAAAAAATTTCAAAAAAAAAAAAACTCAGATCTGACTCTGTCATAATAAAGAAAAAGGGTCTTACAATACCGGTCTAGACGAAAATAAAATAATTACTCAATCGACGAAATTCAAATTCCAAACGAATTTCGTTAAAAGTCTCTCGAGAAGATTTTATAACATTATTTGAAATATTGCATCGAACGTTTAAGCGATGATATAACAAAAAATACGTTGTAATAAATGCCTTAAGGCTATACGTAACATGTGCGGTAATTTTGATGGTGGTTTTGTGAGTTTCGTACGAAGCCACACTCGTTACTTGGCAATATTATCGTATTCTGTATATCTTCACATATTATATATATATATATATACAATAGAAAATGATATAATATATATATATATAAAATAATAATTATATATACATATATATATAAAATTATATCATTTGCTTCATGAATATATATATGTATATATATACACAGAATATTTATGGGTGCATGCGTGTGTGTTAGCAACCTCTGGCAAGTTTCGTAACAGCTTTCTCCTGTTGTATAACATTAAAGCTGGGTTGTTAACCCATCGGTCTCCTCTGATGTGAGTCTTTGTTAAAGTGAGTCACACGAGACGACACATATATGATGATGGAAAAAAGTGAAAATTTTATCTAAAAATATTATTTAATCGATCATTTATATTTATTAATTATTCAATTATTTTTGGGAATTCATTAAAATTGATTAAAATCTTGCAAACATTTTAATATTGAAAAAAACAATTATTTTCACGTTGTAAAAAAAAATGACTGAGCAAATTTGACTTTTGACTTTGTTCTCTCGACGATAAAGACGACAAGTAATTCTCTATGATTATTTTTTTTATTTTTTAACATTTTTATGCAAAATTTGTGCACTTGGCACGTTCACTGAGTCTAGTCAATTGCTCTCAAAATTCTTCTGTCACTATGAAGAATATCAGAGAGAAGCTAAAACAAAATATATTCGATTCTCGAGTGGACATTAGTGTGAATTATAGTGAAGTTGAGTTGCAAATGTGCATTCGCACTTTGACTGCTAATTTTCTCACGTATAATTTATTATTTATTTTTAAGAAATGCATTTTTTTTTTAATTTTGTTTTCATCGATATAATGTGAAGAAATGAAAAATTCAAATCACGTGATTCCATATTGTGCAAAAGAAAAAATAATAATAATGATCATTGAATCGATCACAAGTTCATCAGAAGACATGACCCGAATTAAAAGATGGGACAGAGACTGAAGGGAAGGACTTTGACGATGAAAAAAATATATATTTCGGAGAGGTCAGATAATTTGCCTCGAGTATGGAGGTTATTGATCAGTATTCAGATCTCATTTTACAGTAAAATCTACCAGCCCAATTAAAATAACATCAAATATTCTATCGCATATGTTTATATTATTATGAGACGATGATTCATTGTCGAGGGAGTCCAAGACTGATGTAAAATATCAAAAGAGTCTCACAATTGACCCAAAGTCAAGACCATTATTTGTTAAATTTGAAATATTAATTTCTAACACAATATATATTCAGTACTTAATATCGTGATATTAATTAAATTAATCAGATTCAATATAAATTTTTTAAATAACTCGAGATAGTTGAAAAAAAAATTAATATAAAAAAAAATGAATTTTCCAATGAATGAGACTTGAATGGATGTAAAAAATTTTAAAAATGGTAAATGCTCAATGTCCACCATGTACAAAGTAAATGATCGCATAATATATATTGAGTACTTAATATCGTAATATTAATTAAATTAATCAGGTTCAATATAAAAATTCCCAAAAAATCCCCAATGAATGAGACTTGAATGGATGTAAAAAATTTAAAAAATATAATTAAAAAATGCTCAGTGTCCACCATGTACAAAGTAAATGATCGCATAATATATATTGAGTACTTAATATCGTGATATTAATTAAATTAATCAGATTCAATATAAAATTTTTAAATAACTCGAGATGGTTGAAAAAAAAAATTTAATATAAAAAAAATTAATATAAAAAAAAAATTAATTCCCCAATGAATGAGACTTGAATGGATGTAAAAAATGTCAAAAATTGAATTAACAAATGATAAATGCTCAGTGTCTTCCGTGTAGAAAGTAAATGGTCGTACCATTCATCTAATTGTCAAGATGACAATCTATCTAGCTCTCTCTCTCTCTCTTATTTCTTTTGCCACATACGAGGCTCTATTACGATTACGTCGTAAAAATCTTTCTCGTAATAGACGATTATCAAAGTAGTATTACGTGAATTACGCATACGATATTATCCCAAACGTTTACATAGATTTTTTTTTTTTTTTTTTTTTTTTTTTTTTTTTCTTCTTGCTCGAGCTGTTACCGCATATACTGGTTCTGGATTATGACTTTGTAAGCTCGTAATTTAAATCTCGACTCATATAATTAACATCCTGTGCCTTTTCAATAATTCGCTGTGAAAAATAAATCAAATGATTGAGTCGATGAGAAATAGAAGCAATGGTCAGAAGAAAAAAGAAAAAAAAAAAAAAAAGGTAAATTATACTAGTTTGTCGATGAAAAATAAGCGCAGTGGCATTTCGATCACGGCATCAAAACCTTTTCCGTGTAGAAAGTTTCAAATGCTCATATTCCTGGTTACCACAACCCGAGATCCCCCATATATATATATATATATATATATATATATATATATATATATATATATACTTATATACACATATACACATATACATATACATATATATACACATATACATATACATATATATACATATATACATTTAGATATATATACATATATATATATATATATATATATATATATATATATATATATACGATGAAAACCATTACGATTATGTCTTCGATGGTTCTGCCATAACGTCCGCATGTCTAGCTTGTATTTACTCGAGGCTATACCAGAATTTATTACAACGATTACGACGAAAAGATTCGTTTTTTTTTCCAACTTTTTTTTTCGCTACTCCAATTCACTGTCTCAATGACTGGGATTACCGATGAAAAATTGTGTTTCTTTATACATTAAATTTACTTGGCCAGCATTGTTGTTTTTTTTTTTCTCACTGGATTTAAAAAATTGAGTCACAAATTATTAGTGATGATTTTTATATTTACTCGAAGCTATTCCAGAATTTATTACAACGATTACGACGAAAAGATTCTTTTTTTTTTCCAACTTTTTTTTTCCTAATCGAATTCACTCTTACAATGGCTGGAGTTATCGATGAAAAATTGTGTTTATGCATACATTAAATTTACTTGGCCAACATTGTGATTTTTGTTATGACTAAATTTCGAAAAATTGGGTCAAAAAATATTCGTGATGATTTTACTTTTCGTTTCTTCTAGATCTTTTTTTTTTTTTTTGGTATCAATTTCATGCTTCTCGACTGGACAATTTTATTTATTTTTTTAAATTTCTTTATTTTTTATTACCGTTAATTAAATTCATTTTTCAATAATTGTGTTTGAATTCTGTTAGAATGGAATAATGAGATTTTTATTAATACAATGATTGACCTATACAACAATTTTCTTTTGAGCTCTGAAATTAATTACACGTGACCCATATTGTCGGTCAAAGGTCAAGAATTTTTTGTTTCAATTTTTATTATCGATGAATTATTATTTTTACTCACCTATATTTTTATAATAATAATCGTAACATCCGTAGAGACACTTTGAAATATTTGAAAACACTCTTAAATGGTCTATAAATAAAATAGTCGTGAAAATTAATAAATTAATAAGTAAATTATATTTAAAAAAAAAACACAAAATAAAATTAAAAAATTGCAGCAAGTGAAAAAAAAAATCACGATTCTTTATTTTTTTCGATATTTATTTTTTTAAGTTTTCATAAATCTGAGATTTTTGTAATGAGAGCGTGAGTACACGTACCCTAAACCGTTGCGTCCGTGCGGCACACTTGGAAACGACTGCCCCCGTACCGGTTACCGGTCGCTCTTTTATAATTTCCACGGGGCACCTTTCTTCCTTCTTGGGGTTCTACTCGAACGATGTTTCTCGTCTGGTGCGTTTAACGCGTCGTCACACTAGTTTCATGACAGAATCTCAAATTGCGACAATGATCAGCTACTTTTTTATTATTCTTGTTCTTTCGGTTTTATCCCATCGATTATTCGTCCGATTATTAACAATAATCAATTAATTAAAATAAACAAAAAGCCATTAATAAAAAAATGTTAATTTAAAGAAAAAATTATTACCAGACGATTTACGATTTATTTTTTTAAACGAAAAAAATTATTTAAATATTATAGTAATTTTGATCAATGATGAAAAATATTTTTCCAATCAGATGAGCGATAAAACTTTCAAATTCTCTTGGAAAAATCGTTGAACGATTTTTTTTTATTCCTGTACGATTTTGAAAGTTATTGATTCCAATGACAGATCCTAGATATTTCCTTTATCTATTTATATTTATCTGAGATTCGTCCTAATAAAATTTTTAACAAATTTATAAATAAATTATATAAATTATTTTGAAAAGAAAATATATATGCTGAAAACTGTTGGCCACAAGGACTTCTTCTACATAGTTGCAAAATAATTTTTGTACTTTTGTGGCCAGTATAAATTTGCTATCATTTTCGTGAGAGTAAAATAAAAAATTGCTTTATCGAACTCAGACGATTTTTTTTTTTCGATGCAAGGACAAATCGGGTTGCCAGAGTCTCGAATTAAATTTCAAGACAAGATGATGATGACGAAGAACTGTCAGATTGCAATAAATCCGCCTATTATTTTCCGTAATTTCATCTAATTATCTCGTCAAATTCTTCGTTTGACATTTCACAGACTTGGCAAATTTAACATTAAAAAATAATAATAATTCACATGCAGATCTATAGCATGTATTAAAAAATCGTTGCAATTAATTATATAATTCATAAAAGTTGAATAAATTATTTTTATACTCTATAAACTAATAAAAATTATTTATAATTATTACAGATTACGAAATATGATAATTTCCTCACAACGAACAATTTTTGTAATTTTAGTAATTCATCATCATCTTGATGATGATGATGATGAACTGTCAGATTTCAATGAACCCGCCTATTATTTTCCGTAATTTCATCGAATTATCTCGTCAAATTCCAATGACAGTTTAAATTTAACATTAAAAAATAATAATAATTCACATGCAGATCTATAGCTCGTATTAAAAAATCGTTGCAATTAATTATATAATTCATAAAAGTTGAATAAATTTTTTTTATGCTCTATAAATTAATAAAATTTATTTATAATTATTACAGATTACGAAATATGATAATTTCTTCACAACGGATAATTTTTGTAAGATTTTAATAATTCGTTTCGTCTGCACAGTGAAAGTGATAATCGAAGAGACAAAGAGTCAGTGGTCGAAAAAAAAAAGGGAAAAAAAATAGACCAAAGATAGCCGCGAGGCTCACTCAGAACGACAAACGAAAAATTACGTGAAATAAATTCTAGAGCCATTCAATGGTTTAAATCGTAATAGAGAGATGGAATTATTCTTGCGAGATGCAGAAAAAAAAACAGTGCTGGTGAATCGTGAAACTCGGATCTAGTCCGATGAGCACAAAATTCTAAAGTGAAAAAAAAAATATTCGAATTTAATACGAAACATTTTTATTTAACAAAAAAAAAAAAGAAAAGTTTTATGCTATCTGTAAATGCTATAAATAAACTCATATGAATTGTATGTAAAATAGGCAAAATCGTTAATTAAATATAAGCCTAATTAATATTATTTTTTTTTCTCATAAATTTACGTATAAAGTAACAAAATACAGAGTGAAAACGAATCAAAATTCGTTGAGTGAAAGTGCGAGGGTCGTGATAAAAGACTTTTTTTTTTTCTTTTTTCTTGTAACTTATTTCTTCTTTTCGTTGAGTCTACAATCCGTGAAAAAATTTCTTAATAAAAATCTCAAATTTGGTATTCGTACATCGCATCGAAGCTACGATTAAAAAGATAAGTTAATTTTTATTATTTTAAATTTATTGGAGTATTATTAAAATTAATAATTTCACTCTGCATTTTATAAATGATAAAACAAAAAAATATGTATAATATATATTATATATAATAATAATAATAATAATAATAATATATATAATAATGATAAAAATAATTTATTGTATAATGATAATAACAATTATTATCACTAAGGCATGAGCGTATATGTGTATATATATATATATCGATGGTACGAAAGTAAAAAACCGGAAATGGAAGAACATTTCCTATTATTATTCAGATATATTTTTTATTATTCTCATTAAAACTCCATTTGCCCATTGAAGTTTAACGAATGAGAAGGAATATCGATTAGTAACAATTAACAATATTATAATAGCGAAACCCGGTGAGAGAGATTCGTTCGCTACTTTCATTCGGAGTTTTCTATTTCAGTTTTGCATGACTTGATATGTATATATGTATACATAAAACGAAATAGAATTCTATATATAGATATTACATATTCCTTTTAGCTTTACGATATATTTATACGTTACAAAGACACGATGGCAACAACTTCTAATGTGTAATATGAAAAACTTTCATAACACTCGTTAAAGTTCATGTTAGTTTATTTCTCGACACGCAATATGCAACAACTCGACCGCAGTTGTATAGTAAATGTGTATATATATATATATATATATATATATATAAAGCATACTAACGTAAAAATGCGAGGGGACGTTTCTCATAATAATCAGAAAAGTGAAATGCTATTACACCTCAAGGAAGTGGGCAAAATTGTACTGGCATCCCAACCCATTAATATTACGAACTCTGGGTGTATCCGTGTGTTGCAAAAAAAAAAAAAAAAAAGAAAGAAAGAAAAGAAAAGAAAAAGCAATAGACCGAGGGAGTTTGTAACTGCGTCCGTCGCGTTACCATTGAGTTATCGAGGAAAGTAAAAAGTATTCGTACCGATCGACGAAGAAATGTTTTTTCGTTAACCATTTCGTTTGAATGTAAAATTGATAATTTGGTATTGTAAAGAAGGATAAAAACAATGCTACGTGATATTTAATTATTTATTTATTCATTTGCTATATTTGCATAATTAATAATCATTAATTTATTCGGTATTTATCCGAATAAAAAAAAATTACAATTTATTGAAATTCTGACATGAAAATCGAAATATTTGAATATTCAATATAGTTCTCTCACTATCCGCTACGCGCCACTCTCCGATGCGCATGCGCCGCCCTCTCCCACCACTACTGGCACCGAGGCTCTGGGGCAGTAGGTCAAAAAAGGAATCGCTGCCAGCTGCCAGCTGGCGCGAGCGCGTATAGTTTGTGTGAGGGGGAAGCGTTTGACAGCTCACGCAATCTCTGAACTTGCTACTGTGCCTCAAGCACTTGCTTTTCCACGGATAATCAGGTATTAGGATTTTTCTCCCCTCGACAATTCCAAATTGAATAAAAATTTGTAAATTTTAGTCATGAGGAAAGGTGAATAAATTTATCGATTAATAATCATTATAATATTTTTTTTTATTTAAAAAAAATGTTTAATTACATGCCTATAATTTTGTTCGTGTCTCTTGTGTATATCGCGAACGAGTCCACAGTCTTTAACGAGTCACACAAAAAAGCAAAAAAAAAAAATGGAATCATTTTCGTACGTCATCTGTACTACGATCATCGTTTCGACGAGTGAAAAAAAAAACCAGTTGAGCCACAGAGACCGAAAAAAAAAAAAAAAAATTATAATAGAAAACCAGTAATTTTTGGCAAAATAATGTTACGTAAAATAATAGCGAGTAATCCGAATTACTATTCTATAGGGATTTTCGCTCGCGCTAGAGACGAATGTAATAATTTTTCACATCATCGCGTACACAGTACGACAAGAGTGATATTTTATTTCTTGAGGAAGAATGAGAAAGAACAAAACTTAATACATGAGTGAAATATTAAATACTCAAGCGCAAAGCCGCTTTACCTAAATTCCAGCGTGAAATGTAATTCGGAAGCATTTTCTATTTTAAATCTAAATGTTAAAGCCACCTAGCGGTGAAATTGAGCAACTTCGTTTACGACCATGCTTTAGAGACGGCTTCATTTATTTTTGATCATGTTCCCCCAATTTTGAGCCTCCCTTCAGCTCAGAAACGAATATTATCAGTTATCCATTACAGTATTAAAACTTTCATGCATTTTTCTCATTTATCTACACTTGCAACAATTTTCTTTTTCTCGTATAAAATAATCATCAATCCAACAACATTTTTTCGTCATCTGTTTATAGAAAGATTCTTTGCCATGAGAACAAAATTTACATTTTATTTCTTGCACGAGAAGAAAAAATGTAGACGAAGAAATGAGACTTTGTACATGACTGAAATATTAAATGCTCGAGCACACAAATCCGGTGTACTTAAATGCCAGTTAGGAACGCAAATGCGGAAGCAGTTTGGATTTTCTTTTAAATGTAGCCACCTATCGGTGAAATTGAGCAACTTTTTTTTTTTTTCGACGATTCTTTTTGATATAATTTTGATGCTGTTTTCACAATTTTTAGCCTCACTGCAGTTCAGAAACGAATATTATCAATTATCCATAACAGTAATATCGAATTTAGTAAATTTCGACATTTATCTACATCTTAAAAAAACTTCATTTTCTAGTATAAAATAAGAATCAAATGAACAACTTTTTTTTTTTATTATCTATTTGAAAAGATTTTTGAACATGCAAACAAATCTATGATTCAATGAGCATCTGAACTTTGGCATAAGCTCCCTTGCAGCCACTGCCTGCGATAATTAAATTTTCCCGAATTTCCGTCAATTGTTCTTGCGATAATTCGACACTCTTATCCATTGCGGCTTGAATTGCACAAGCCTCGATACTTTTATCATCGAGATCATTAAAAACAATAATTTTGGCTTCATGAAGTTCCTTCTGACGAAAAGCTTGAGAAATTTCATCGACGCTTTGTGCAATATCCAATTTTCTTGTCAAATTATTTCCGGTCTCTTGAGGATTAAAAATGGCAATTGTAAAAATGCAGAATTGTCTCGGCTGTTCCTTCATGAATTTAACGAACATCGTTACATCGGGTAAATCATTTTTTTTCAAATTTTCCAATACGACGAGATTGCAGTGTCGATGCGAGAGAGCTTCGAGCGCTTCGTGAATAACTTTTCGCAATGGTGAAAAATACTCGAAAATATCATTTAATGGCGAAAAATGTTTTGCAATTATTCCAACGGTATAAGATTTTCCAACTCCTGTGCCGCCAATCATGACGACGAGATTAATACCATCGGAACTTTTGCGCAATTCTCGAATCAATTCCTCGACTGCTCGTTCTTGGCCGTAAATTCGAGAGCGCAATTCCGTGCTCATATTTGAAAAATCGAGCGTATCGATTTGGCGTCTTTTCAAATCGTCGTCTTGAAGAAATATCGCAATTAATGCGGCTGAGAGTGACAATATGAGGAAAAACACAAATTTGTAGCATGTAGAAGAAAATCGTGATTTTTGGTGATTTGTTAATTCTTCAGGTACGAGGGAACGTAGCTTTTTCTTTGTTCTTTCGTAATCAATTTTTGGCACATTTTCAATATCACGATTTTTTGAAATTTCCTTTAATTTGCTCGCAGCGTTTATCGAAAGATCGGTAAATTTTTTCGGCGATGCCGATCTCGATCTAACGTGAGGCTTGGTAAAACCGCTCGCTGCTCCTGCCTCGAGACTTCCGAAAGTCGAGGCTTTCATCAATATTCTCTCGCTGGAATCCACATCGGACAATGTCATTCCATTGAGCTCAAATATTGGCAATTTTTTTTCCGTTTTCCCAACGTATTTCTGTCCAAATGGCTTAACATCGATTTCCTCGACCTCCATTGACTCCATTTTTTGTGAATTACGCGGCTCTATGGCCTTTACCATTTGTCCAAAATGACCTTTGTGCCAGCCCGCATTTCCCAACTCACCAAATACCGGCAAAGTAGTTCTCCAAGTGTTGGTCAGACAACGCTCGCTACCCGTTCTCACGACCTCGCAAACTTTTACCTCTCTGGAACAAACAAAAAAAAACGGAAATAACGTAAAAACTCCATTTTCATTCCTTTTTCTTAAAATTTGCTAATTGATTTTAAATAAAAAGGTGTAAATGAAACCTTGCAAATTGCTTCCTCATAATTTTACCCCATTTGCAAAGCCCCCTCTATGAACAATTGGCTTTTTACATTTCTTTGACCACCTCACAAGCTTGTATCAATTTTTTGCAAAAATTCAAAATTCCATAAAATACGAAGCTTTTCAGTCATTTTGGTGAAAATGAGACCTAAACAAGGAGGAGCAAACTAGTGTGCAAAATTTAAATACAATGGCACAAAGAATTCTCGAGATAAATAAAAATAAACCAACGAATAAACTGAAATAGACACATAAATAATGATTTATTTATTAGGTAAAAAAAAATTGATTATTTATTAGTAGAAAAAATATCTCTCTAATTATTTTTTCATCCAAATTAATCACAGCTCAATTATTACGATTTCTATAATTATTGAAAAAAAAATCTTGATCCCTCCGAATAGTTAAAGTTTTAAGCTGCTGCCAAAATTTAATTATTAAACTGGTCTAAAAGTTTCAAAAATTATTATTTTTTAATCAAAATTAATTACATGGAATTTTTCCATATTTTCTTAACAAATCTTTCTTGCAACCTTTTGAATTCAACAAATTTGAAGATATTACGAAAAAAAAAAGGAAAAAAAAAAAAATCCATGCATGGGGTAATGGATAGAAAAATTGTTAAACAATCGGATAAATATTCACCTAGAGTTGGAAAGTTTGTCGAATATTTGTTCACAGCTATATTGCCTCATGAGAGTTCCCGAATCGTCCGCCTGATAACTTTGTTCAATGAGAATCCTACGAGTTGATGGAAATTCCGAAAAACTAATGGCTCTCGTTATTTTAGGATCTGTTGCTGGATCTGGCAGGCTGAGAGCTGCGAAATGTCTTTCCATAACATCGAGAAGAATCTGAAATGTATCCTGCACGCGGTGGAGAGGAGGGAAAAAATATATATTTAAGAAAAAGAGAGAGAAAAAAGTCGATTTTGAAACCTAACCACAAAATTATCGCGCAAACATCTATTATCCCAATCTTACTTCTGTCATACGGGCTCTGTAAATCGCAGCATGCATTTTTTTTGTTCGATCTTTTTTACCTCTAATATTTATCAATCATTACTCTTTACCTTCTTGTTGCACCCAAAGTTTTATCGCTTTATATGATTAGGTAAAAAAAAAAAATATACAAGAGACGAATAGTTTGACGCGCGTATTTGTGATTGTGGGTTATAAAAAAAAAAAAAAAAAAAAATTTAACGATCCACGCTCACGCAACAATTCGCGTTCTTAACAACAGAGAGACGTTAGAGTGAATTAGCCGGGAAAAAATCATTTTTTGCCGGTGTAAGGTATAGTGAGATTGTCGTACAGCGTCGCCAATCTTGTCAACGGCAGGAAACGGCAACTTCCGCACGTGGTTTTTCTCTTCGGAGCAGACGATTGTTTATTTAACAATTATACTGCACAATACGAATGAATCGTAAGAGTTTAGAGAACTCGACATCATGCGGGAGGGAAGTTGGTACGTTAATTATCCATTATTTCAATAATTTTACATAATAAATTTGTGATTTTTCCGAGTAATTTGCACTTGCTCCTAAAATCATAATTTTTTAGGTTAGAATTCTCGTTTCAACAAAGTGTTTTTTCCAAGGTCATTCTATGCGGTATTACAAAAAAGTCAGTAAATTTCATATAATCGAATATTTTCGAATGAGAGAAAAATCATGAGCAATTACGCGCTTTATGAAGTTCTCGGCTGCAGCAAAGAATCCTCTTACGAGGATCTTAAGAAAAATTATCGAAAATTAGTGCTGCAGCATCATCCGGACAAGATAGATTCGGTTGAAAATAGATCGGCCGATAAATTTCAACAGATCGAGGAGGCGTGGAAAATTCTGAGAAATCCGGAAACGAGACTGAAATACGATACCGAATGCAGACAGGCGCAGCTGGAATCTCAGAGTATTCTCGTTTTTGCGACGATAACGGCCGACGAAATGGAAGTCACAGCCGATGATGACACTCTGAGTTATCAATGCAGATGTGGCAGTTATTATTTGGCTAATAGAAAAGAATTGATGGAGAAAAATTGTACTTTGCACATTCCATGTCAGGAGTGCACTTTTGTCATAGTCGTAGAAACGTGATGCTGCGTTAATTATATTATTAATAATATCAATAATTGTCGTATAAAATATTTTTAGTCCAAACAAAAATACTTAAGGGAATCTGAAAATTCAGCCGTTCTTCCTACCACAAGAATTCTTGATCATTTTTTTTTTTTTTTTCGAAGCTCCATCGAGATTTCGGCAAAAAACAAAATTTTACCTTGCGCAGAATTAAAAATTGCATCCGATGTGTAATTGCCACTTTCTCGAAATTCCAAGGCATCCTCCAAAAAGATTAAATTGCAATTTTTCTTGCCGATCGAAGGCTATTTTCAAATAATTGTAAATTAGAATGGAGCCTGGAGCTCCAATTATTCATGCACGACTTAAATAAATTATATTTTCTTTACTCTTTTTTTTTTTTTTCTTAAACTATACAGACACTGAGAAATTATTAAAATTAAGGGAAATATATTTCTTAAATTCCACAGGTATGCAAAAATCATTTTGAAATATAATGAAGAGACGGGGAGAGAGAGAGAGATCATATTAAAATGCAGCAACATTTTCTATTTCCTTATAAAAAAAATGATACAACAGATAACACATTATAATTATAATATAAACTATTGAGCAATATACAAATAAAAAAAAAAGACAAAAAAAAAATCAACCCGATCCTTGGAATAACCAGAGTCCAATAATAGAAGCTGCACTTTGCGAGATCGAATGGTTTTATTTTTGTGATTTACGCGAACAAAATCGCGTATATATATATATATATATTCTTTTTTTGATGATTACAAATATTTCCTTTCGTTTGATATTTTAACATGATTTATCCATCCAATGATTGTATAATTTTTCTTGTTTCTTTCTTACATTTCTATCGTTTCGTTTTTTGTTTTTTTCATTCGAATTTTGTATTGCAGGTTTGAGAGAATGCTCTGATTTGGCAACATTCATTATTGTCCCATGGCAAAGCCAGACTCGAATTTTACTGATGATCGAAATTAATCTTCGGTTATTTTTTCTTCTTACGTTTTCTTCTTAGCCTTACAATTAAACAAAATCATGCAACGCATCTGCTTAGTCTTAAAAAAAAAAAAAAAAAAAAAAAAGAAACAGTATTCTCGGGACAACTTTTAAAGCATCGCAACATAGATATGTAAATGTTGTTTCGAAAATGCTGATCCTTTTTTTTTCGTACTTTATTTGCATCGCGTCAATTCTCTCTTTTCTTCATTCTTTATTTTTTCATTCGCCAAAAAATCTTTACTTAATATACCGTAGTGAGTTGCTTACTTGTACAACATGAATTGTTTTTTTTTCGTTCTTTTTTTCTTTTTCGTTATAAATAAGGGATACATAATGATATCTTTACCATGCCACACTTGTGAGAGCCACACCGTTTCTTTTTTTCTTCATTTTTTTTTTTTTTTTTCATTCTTCATTGGACATGGCTGAATGGTCTAATTTCGTTTTATACAATTTAATTATGGGACAATGCAAAATACTGGAAGGCTATGTACATATCGCCGTTTGCAAAACGGACAAAGAACCGTTTCGTTAATTTTATTTTCTCATCTTTTCGCCATTTTTGTTTTTTTTGCCACTTTATCACGTCTTTGTCACGCTACATTCTCGAAATTTTATAAAAAATATTCAAGAACACTCGATTCGCACGGAAATATATCGAGCTTGTACAACTTTACGCTGTTAAAAAAAAAAAAAAAAAAATACCCGTGGACGTGCCCCGTTGTCGCGCTCGCGTCGCTAAAAAAAACACATAATACTCATTTTTTCGTAAAAATTTGGTTTTTTTTTTTTTTTTTTTTAATCACTATTCATTATGCAAAAACGAAGATTCAATTTTTCACAGATCGATAATACGATCGTAACATGGTTCGGGAGCCATAGGAAAATATTCTCAGATCACAGACTATTCCATCGCGTTGATTCGCGAGGGATTAAAAAAACGAAAAATACAATTTCGAGAAAAGGCCCCTGGAGACTGGTCTTATTTTTTTTGTTTTTTTTTTCTTTCTTGTAATGGCACATCCAAATGCTCCACACGTGTGACATGTTTTTTTTTTTTTTCTTTCTTTTTTTCCTCTTTTATATTTCGCGCGATTTACATCATATATATCTATTATGCATTCGACAGACTCTCCGTAATGGAAAAGAAAAACGCGGTATCGTCACAGAGCCGGTTAATTACCAATTTACTAAATTATTCACGATTGGTGGAACTTTTTTTTTTCTTATTTTTTTTTTTGCCGACAATTTTCGCAATTTGTGGATATTTCTTGTTTCTACTGGGACGGTACTTATGCGAGCTAATGAAAGTGCACCTGATACTATTTACGCCAAAACTGTGAGATTGTTTTGTTTGTTTGTTTTTTTTTTTTATTAAATAATATTAAATAAAAAATAAAAAATATCGAGATGTTTAGCAAAAAAATAAAAAAAATGAGTCGCCAAAGGCGCATTTTCACAAAGGAACATCGAACGTGATATCAAAGTATCGTACATTCACGAGTCATGTGTTAAAAACAAACAAAAAATTTGCTAATCGTTTTTACTTCCGTTTTTTTTTTTTTTATTAAGAATAAATAAATGAGAAAAAAATGTTTATAATTCAATGAATTCGATTGTCTTTAACAGGAAGAAATTCATTTATAATGCCCTAATCGTTGAAATAAAATTCACGTATCACGATTTAAATAATTAAATTATAATAACGGGACGGCTCGACGAGTTGTTGGGGTTTCGTGGCCGCGCGAATTAAGCTTAAAATTATTATTCCAAAAATCACAATTGGATGTATATATATATATATATGCACATTTGTGTTCTTCGAGATTCGACGAGAGAGATTGCTAATTGTGAAATGTTGCAACGCGGTGAGTTGATGAATTGAAAAAAAATAAAAAATAAAAAAAATAAACCACCACCGGTTGCAACGTTTTTCCATGAAAAAAAAAATCGTCACTCTGCACGAAGAACGATCGTGGCCCACATAAGTCGTCATATATCGAGAAATGAAGACAAAAAAAATGCTAACGAGGAATAATAAAGGGTCTTTCGATTTCCCGCGATAAAAAAAAAAAAAAAAAAAAAAAACTACAAACGAGCAACGATACCGCATTTTAAATTGTATATAACAGAAAAATAATTCCGTGCTAATTAAAATAAAAACAAAATAAAAATACCGATAGCATAAGCTCCTTATTCTCCATAGTATTGTATCGAGTCTTTTGAATCTCTTATTTTGTACACGGCGTTAGGTACATCCCATTTATTCGAGGGGGATTATCCTCGCAAACATTGCCCAAAATCGACGATACGCTGATGTAATTTTTTTCTTCTTTAACTAAATACGACTTATTGCACTTTAAAGTAAATTTAAAAAAAAAATCTTCGACAAACCCTCAAATATCTGGCGTCGATGCATTATTTTTTTCCTATAAAAATTGTTTCATCAGAGTAAAAAAAAAAAAAAACAAATCGATGAAAAAGAACTCGCACAGGAAATGATTTTTTTTTTTCATTCTCGATTGAAAAAAGGAAGTGTGTTATGAATTTTTCGCTCGAATCCTCGATTTCAGGCTCAATCAACGAGGATAATCTCTAATGGCTCATCGAATAATTCGACGATGATCTCTCGCGTTGTCCTGTACACATTTCTGCGCTCTGCCAAGACCTTCCTCCTTCATTCACCTCCCCCCTTTAATTTCTTTACTCAAAAACAAACACTTTGCTCCTTATTTTATTTCGCGATTATTTACCTTCTCTTTTTAATAACGTTCTTTTTTTTCTCCCCTTCCAACAACCCTCTTTCTGATTCCTAAACATTCTTTCACGTGCAGTCTTATCACAATCGGACCATGTAATACATGAAACATTGTACAGTAGATTGGTTACGCTACCTAATAAAAATATGTACAGAAGTCACATAGCGGAGCTGTCCGAGGCACGACGACGACAACAACAAGAACAACGAGGGCGACGAAGACGACGACGACGGCGTCGACGACGACGACGACGACAATGACGAATTGGACTATTTAACCTCAACGTCAAAATCGAGAACGAGAAGTTTGGTTTCCTCGGTGCCGTTGCGACTGCCGACCGCACAAACGAGCTTTGTATCGCTCGCTCGAATTCTCCATACTACACCACCGCTGCCCCCGCTCTCCAGGGCTACGAGATTCCTTATAAAATCACCTGTAAGCAGTGAAAAAAAAAAAAGAAAAGAAACTTTAAATCTCTCCAAAACAAATTCATCCTCGATCAATGAGATTGAAGACATTGTCCAAAAATTTCAACATGCAAGTTTGTGACGAGGCAAAGAAGGAAAAGAATGAACAAGTATATCGCAACGAAACTCCAAATTAATCCTAGACAGGATAACTTATTTTCCTTTTTGCTACAATTTGAAATTGGTTTGGGGCACCTTTGTACCCCAGTTATCCTTTCTAGGGATACCATGAATTTATTTTATGTGAAATTCGGATTGAGGAATTAAGTAAAGAAAAAAAAAGAAACTTTAAATCTCTCCAAAAAAAATTCATCCTCGATCAATGAGATTGAAGACATTGTCCAAAAATTTCAACATGCAAGTTTGTGATGAGGCAAAGAAGGCAAAGAATGAACAATTATATCGCAACGAAACTCCAAATTAATCCTAGACAGGATAACTTATTTTTCATTTTGCCTCAATTTGAAATTGATTTGGGGCAGCTTTGTACCCCAGTTATCCTTTCTAGCGATAACATGAATTTATTTTATGTGAAACTCGGATTGAAGAATTAAGTAAAAAAAAGAAAAAAAAATGTTCATACCTGTCTTAACGTCCCAAAGCTTGACAGTACCGTCATCCGATGAAGTAATGACAAAATGACTGTTGAATTGGAGACAAGTGACGGCCGATTGATGTTTATTAGGACCAGAAAGTGTTTGTAGGCAGTGACCGCTAACAATGTCCCATACTTTGACCGTAGAATCGGCATTACCCGATACGAGAATATTATTACGAAGTTCCATACCGGAAGTCAATGATTGATGTCCCATTAAGGTGTGCCTGCAGGCACCAGTCTCGACTTCCCATACCCTGATACTCGTGTCAAGCGAACCGCTCACCACGTGAACACCGTCAAACTTTAATAATGACGTAAAAATAATAATAATAATAATAATTAGGCAAATTTCAGGAAAAACAGGAAAATTTTCTTTTTTTTTTTGCTTTTTTTAAATAATTCTCACCTGAAGAGAATAAACACGATTGGTGTGTCCTTGAAGTGTATGAAGGCACTCTTCGCGCTCAGGATTCCAAACTTTGACCATAAAATCGTAAGCTCCGCTAACAACTAATTTACCGTCATATTGCACGCATCTGACAGCGGCTAAATGTCCAACGAGGACGTGTAAACATTCACCAGTGTCAACTTGCCAAACCCTTAATGTCGCATCTCTGCTGCCACTTACAACTTTGTTGCCATGCAAATGCATACATCTGACAGTTGACGTATGACCGTATAACGTATGAATGCATTGTCCCGTTTCGGCATTCCAAACTTTTAATGTGCGATCTGTACTTCCGCTTATAACGGTCGTACCGGACATCTGGGATGACCACACACCACCCGTATGGCCAACGAGAGTTCTCAAACACTGTGTGAGTGAGAAAAATTTCATCAAATTGTACAAATTGTATGTATTTGGTTTTTTTTTTAAATTTTTTAAATGAATTTTTACCTTTCCCGTAACCGCCGACCAAACTTTGAGCGTATTATCGTCCGAGCCACTGACTATTCTATTGCCCGAAAATTGTAAACACGTTATCACATGATCATCGTGTCCCTTCAAAACTTTTGGCGGTCTTATTGGCTTTGTTCTCCAATTCATTTTGATATTGTGCTGTCTCATGTATGCTTGCTTCCACGGTGATCCACAATTGCCCGAATGAGTTCGACAATTTTTACGTTTATTTACAAGCTGATCTTTAAAACCGTCGATACCAGCAACTCGACATTTTTCCTTCCATAATAAATTGTCGTCGGCGAGAAAACGCCAATTTCTACACGTTTGGGCGGCTCGTAAAAGATCGCGAGGCTCGAGAAAGGCCAATACGGATAAGGCTAATTCCTTGGGTAATAACGATATGAAATCTCGTTGAAATTGTGGCTCTATTACTTGCATCATGTGACGTACTTGAGTCGGCTCGCATCTCTCGATTAGCTCGTCAATCGCCAACATTCTCTCCGCGTTTGACCACCTCTGTTTATAATCCAAACAAAAATAGTATACAAAAGAAAAAAACGTTAGATCAATAGCAAGGAAAGCCCTCAATTGACAAAAAAAATTGACTTTATTCGGAAGGATTGAATTAACGAGAAAATAGGAGTTTATAATATTTTTTTTTTACCTGAAATTGGAGAAGCCAACTGCTCATCTCGGGTGGTGGATTGTCTCTCGTTGGTATAACAAATCTCACGTGTTTACCTTTTTCCTCAAATTTTTTCACAATTCTGCAAATGATTTCGAATTAAATGAAAAATGAATGGATTATTAAAATTCTTCAATTATCGTTTAGTATGGGAGAGAGGAGGTGGGCACTTCGATTATGAGAAATTAACTCACAGTGTGTGATTTTTGTCCTCTGGATTGAGCTTTTTGCATGGTAAACTAGATTCCGTTTCGCTCTTTCGTTTTCTTTGTGGTTGAACGACATTCAGAGGGACACACGTGTGCAATATGGGACTCTGAACTCGTTGGGAAACTGGAGCGCTTGGCTGTCCAGACTCTGGAGATCTGCATTCTTCCTCCTCAATTTCTTCCTCGCATTCCGCATCGCAAAATAGGCCATTGTCGCTGATCTTTAAACAAAACAAAAAAATAGATTCAAAATCATGAATGATGGAAAATAATTCGTTTGTTTAAAAAATTGCATATACTCCGATAATAATAATTTAATTACAAATGATAGTGATAAAAAATCCAAATTAGCATTTAAAAATACAATTTTTCAAAAATTCATTAGTTTATTCGAAAAAATATTGTGTCATTTGATGATACTATTGAATTATTGAGTTAAATAATCGAATACAATAATTATTCTTGTTGTAATTATTACTTTTTTTCATTATTTGTTTATGGATAACTCAAAATGATGAATTATTCTTTAATAATTACCTCGCTGTCCTCCTCGCTACTATCATCCTCCTCCTCATCAGCCTCATTGCCATAATCCTCTGACTCTGCATCCTGAGGCAATGAACACCTCGAGTGTTCCAAAGTGCTCGGGCCAGCAATACCCTCTTCTACTCCTTCAACGGGACTGGGACTGGTGCCTCCTGGTTTTTCGCCTTCTATCCCTTTGGACGACGAGGATGAGGGTACTGACATCACTGGCTAGCCTTGGAAAGCTCGTTCAAGCTCTAAAAAAATTATTCAATAAACCTCTAATAATTCTGGATAATTGTAATCGTTTTTTTTTTTTACCACAAAAGAAGAAATCACGAGCTCCAAAATATTTCGCAGTAATAATTAAAAAAAATTAATCATGGAATCATTTTTTTTACCACAAAAGAAGAAATCACAAGCTTCAAAATTTTTCGGAGTAATAATGACAAATTTTATCATTGTACCAATATTTTTTTTATTACAAATTTTGAAAAAACAACAAAATTTTAAACATTTTGCCAAAGAAGAACAAAAAATTGGTCAAAATCGCGATTTTGCACGATAAATCGAGGATGGGACACAAAATCACCATAACCTCTCTCGAGTATGCATGAAAAATTATCCAGGATGAAAAAAAAATTATTGAACGAAACAGATAAATATTTTCGAAAAAGTAAAATAACTTTATGATTAACATATTTTTTATTTATTTTTTTAAACTAGCCGAATTCAAGATTCGGTCGAATTTACAACTCGACGTGGACAAAATAAATTTGCTGTAAAGAGAGGATATTCGAGTTTATACATTGAGAATAAAAAAAAATTTGTCGTACTTAAATATTGGAATGTTCGCCGCTTCCTCGAAGTACGCTGAATATTGACAGTATATCGAGATTTTGTGTACGCGATTTAACAAAAATTGTCCTAACGAAAATCTCTATATGAAATAAGCATGGCATGGATTCTGCGCGTATGGGGGACTTTAAAACGAGGTTATAACTTTTCGTTACGGGGCAGCGGGGAGGGGTGGGGGAAAACAATTTTTACAATGAAAAATTGTACAATATTTTTTCAGCCTAGCACAAACGAACAAACAAACAAAACAATGGTCAAGTGTAGAATAAACACGAGAAAAAAAACGTTTCATCGGTATATATATTGAGTGTAGAAATTTAAGCCCCCCCCCGAGTCGCTCGGTCTGTCTCGCTCGTTGCCGTTTTCTCTCGTTCCCCTTATTCTACGGACTCCGTTGTGCACCGTGCACAGCCTCTGGCCAGTCTGTCTGTAGTGTCTGGTGTCTGTCCTTTGGTTGGAAGTTTGTCGCGTCGCCCTTTCTTTTTTTTTCATCAATGGTTTTTCAAGGTTAGCCAACTGTACACTGTGAGGTTAGCTGTTAGCTCTGGCCACACCGCCAACGTAGTGAAAAAAACTAACGGCTCACTTCACGTCACGTTAACTATTTAACTTTTTTCTTTGCTACTCGATCAATATAAAGTTAGCGTGAAACTTTATCTATTTCACTTTTTTCTTTTTTTAATCGTTAGGGAATCGTTGGGGAGAGATTGGGAGTCTAATTAAAACGTAGGGGAGTCCACCGATCTTTTTTAATCGAGAAATCAAAATTTGAGTGTGAAGTTAGCGTCACGAAATTTAATTCTTAACCGATTCGATTGCAAGAAGGGTCGATTAAGATCTCTTACAATCGAACCGGGTCAAAAGTAAAACTGTGTTCGGCTAACTTCACACTCAAATTTTGATTTCTCGATTTAAAAAGATCGGTTGACTCCCATACGTTTTAATTAGACTCCCAATCATTCCCGAACGATTCCCTAACGAGTAGACAAAGAAAAAAGTCAAATAGTCAAAGTGGCCGGTCAACTTTATATATGGCTTCACGTCTGCCCGATTGTTATATGCCCGCCGCCGTGACTTTAGATCATTGGGCATTTTTGAGATACTCAAGTCGGCAAAGCAGACAAATCAGAAAAGTAATAGCATTATTTCGATAATACGGATAAATACGTTTCAAATTTTTCTTTGAACACTTTATAATTGGAAAATATTTACGATCTACGATATGACAATCCACTCTGCCAGAACATTTCCGTATCCGGCTGTTAATATCACCGCACCCACTGGACAAAATTTCCAGATTGGTCGGCTCTCTTTGTTTAAATTTTAAATTCCATTATAAATGTGGCACATTCCCCATAGAGGGCGTTGAAGAAGAGACATTTTCCCATAGCCCTTTCTAACATATTTGGTAAACAAATAAATAAATAAATATTATAAATTTCGGTTTGCGAAGTCGAATTCAAGCCAATTCGGATAAATTGATGAATTTACGCGTACGCACGACACAAAGTTCGAGCAAAAATGGAACAGGTAAATCGTAATGTTTACTCTTTCATTTGTTTACTTTATCGTAAATGTTAAATTATTAAATTATGTACAAAAAAATAATTATAATTTGGTTTGACTGAAATTGATTAAAAAAATTATTCCTATGATCTTCAGCTGCAATTTGAATTGTTATCAATAAAAAAAATCTTATTGGTGAGATTTTAACCTTAATATAAGTTAAAATTGTTGAATTTATGATTATTAATTAATTATTGGAGAATTCGAGATTAAATTCTTTGCTTTTATCAGAGAACACCTTAAGGGCGTTGATGGTTGGGAGAATGATGTAAAAATGAGTAAAAAAAAATGAATGCATATTTTCAATTTGTTGATAGGAATTAAAGGGAAAAATAGACCAGGCTTGTAGAACAGCAGAAGAATTTACCAAAGTTTACTACGATAGTCTGGATAAACGACGATACGTAAGTCGAATGAATTTTTAGACCAATGTAATAAATAATTCTCCACCTTATTGATAATTTTTTAAGCTAAAAGAGGCAAAAAAAAAATATAACGAATTTTATTAACAAATTTTTTTCCCCTCCAGTTGATGTCGAGATTGTATCTCGATACTGGAATTTTGATATGGAATGGTAATGGAATAGAGGGCAAAGACAACATACAAAAATTCTGGATAGATCTTCCACCTTCTGACCACACCATATTGACCCTGGATGCTCAACCAATCATTGGTAAATAATGTATCTTTAATTTCGTTTAAAAAAAAGAAAAATAAAAAATTGCACAGCAAATTTTCTCTATAAAAGATAATAAAAAAGCGTTTGGTTGATATTTCTCGAAATAATTGGCAAAAAACATAATTTTCCATTTGAAAGTAATTAATTATTATCTTCCACAATTCATCATTAAATTGAATCATAAATTATAATTTAAACCAGGGAGGAAAAGAGTTGCGCGATGTCTAAAAACGCAATATATCATTTATTTTTGTAGGACCTGCAGTTGCCGATCAGTTGACCTTTCTGGTGAAGGTCAGTGGTCATGTGAGATATCAGGAAAAATCAAATAGGCCCTTCAATCAAAATTTTCTGATAACGGCAATGGCTGACAAATGGAAAATCGTCAGTGATTGTTTGAGAATGCAAGAGACGCTGGACACTCCAATATAAAAGAACAAAAAAATTATCATAATAAGTTTAACATAAAAATTGACTCATTAAAAATTCTATACTGAACAATTAATTCGATCGTTTCGTTCTGTTACACCTTAATTCCACTATTAGAAAAAAAAAAACGACTCATTCTCGATTCTTACTTTTATTCTCTTATCGTATATAACGTATAAAGCAATATTATTATTACGAAATTTTGTTTTGTCTTCATGAGCGACTGAATCGTTGGTCGATCGATCTCCGGCGATGTGTATATTATAATAATTCATAATTAATAATAATAATAATAATAACTTTACATCGACAATTATAAAATAAATACATGTATAAATAACGATAAAGCAAGTATAATACAGATCATATATAAAACAATGAGATTACATTTTTTCATTCTTTTCGCGGTCACTTTTTTTTTTTCTTACGATTTCGATCGTTTAAAATACAATTATACTTCTTAATAATTTATGGATAAAAAAAGAAAATTTTCAATGACTAAGATATCTCCATGATACTCGTAAACGATTATCAAAGATATCGAGATTGAGCTCAATTTCGATTGACAAGAAATAAAAAGGAGAAAATTTAAATTAAAATGATCGAAAGTATTTGAGAGATGGAGATATGAGTGTTCAATAAAAAGAGAAAAAAATGAACAAAAAGAAAAATTGGAACCGTTTATCACAGGTACTAATGATATATCAATGAAACTGGTAGACTGGACCGAAAATTGTCATTTTTCTTTTTAATATTCTTAAAAGTTATCGATGAAATTGAATGTAATGGTTAGCTGTTACATGCAATATAGGCAGTGTCGTAAGAAGTATTAATTCATTCATGATCCGTTCTTTTTTTTTTTTTTTTTTTCATCCACCAGTAAATCTTATTCTCGTCGGATGCGAAGCGCGATCTTAGGGTGAGAGAAAGGTATGATAAGATACAAGGAGGAAAGTAAAATATTTTGCAATTCAGTAAAATTTTAGGGGAATGAAAAATTTGTTCAATTTTTTTTTTTGGGGTTTTTTTTGTCTCACCGAGTTCGCGCTTCTGGAAGAACAGTAAAGAGAAAAAAAAACAAAATTATCGCGTTCCCTCGGTATAAAACGAAGCCACACACACACTGAAAACGTCGATTAATTACAGCTCGTAGGACACAATCAGTGTCTCGTGTCCCATTAAATAATTCAAATGCAGGCGCATTTACAATTTTATATCAGCCGAGCCTCCTTTTTTTGTTTCTTTTTTTTTTTCGATAATTCGACGCTCCTTCACGTTTCTATACAAATACAAAATTGTTTATATTGTCCATCGGGATACACAATGAAATGTTGGCGTAATTTTTATTAAGATTTTCCTTTTTTTTTTTTCCTCCTCCTTTGTCTATTCTACTCTACGATGTTTTTTTCTTCCTCTTCATCTCGCGATTATCGATAATTGCTAAGCGTGAGTTTTTTTTTCCTCGTCTGTCTGTGTTAATCGTGATTTTCATATAAAAATTACCACGATCAATGTTAATGATGTTACGCGATAGATAAGAATCTTAACGATGATTTATCAGCTAAAAATTTCGACATTTATCCTTTTTGTTTTTTTCTGTTCTTTTCGGTCATTATTTATTTTATGTTTATTTTCGTCGCTAATCGACAATTTAATTTTTTGATCACTTTTCTCGTCGTGTTTGTGTATATTTTTCCCCCTCCCCGCCCCTCCTCGATTGCCACGATGCTCTCAAATTATTAGGATAGCAGTCTTGTGGAAATTCGGAACTTTTAATTATTTAAGGCCATATTTCCAGACCCTTAACCCCCCCCCCCCCCGCCCCTCACCAACTCGTAAGTGATCTTTCTCGAGGGGATTTTCATCGATTTTCATCATTAAGTTATTGGAATTTTTTGTCATGACTGCACACATACACCTTGATTATACTGAACGGTTATTATATATATATATATATATATATATGAGGCATTCTACGTAATTTGAACCATCTACAAAAAAATTAAAAAGAAAAAATAATTCCGTCAAATAAAATTGAATTTCATAAAATTTCTTTTTTTTATCTAATTTTTTTTTTCACACAGCTAAATTGACTTCAAATGCCCCATACGTATGTACGTGTATATATATATAGAATTGCAAAGGCTGAGATCTCGATGGATCTAGTGAGTAAAACGTTCGAACATTCGAAGATAAGCATTTCATCCGTGTAAAATTTCCTTCGTTACAATATGGCTCGAGTAATATATATATATATATATATATATATATATATATATATATATATATATGTATATACGAGACCGTTTTTTTCTTCCCTCCTAATTATAAAAATTACATTGTATCTTTTACTCTCCCCTTTTAGCATTTTTGCATCGACTCGTGTGCCTCGAAAATTGCTAAAAAAAACGAGCCTCGAGTCTCGTAATCGTAAAAAAAAAAAAAAGAAAAAAAACTCCTAAACCAATTATCGTGAAGCGACGAGAGCACCGAAAGATTTGCAAAATACGGTTTCTTCCGGTCATACAAGAGTGACTTAGAATTTATTATATACATATATATGTATAAATAATACATATATATATATATATATATATATATATATATATATATATATATAATATTTATAGCTACGCCCTTTTGAGTTTTCGTGTTGGGCCTAAAATCGTACAGCTTATTAATATATATAAATACCCTACAGGATTACTTGGTTAGGAAAGGATCCTCAAACGCTCGTCTCAAGCTTTCATCAATTTTTTTTGATTCTTTCATCACTCTCGATTCTCCCTTTTAAGCTTTCTCTCTCTCTCATATTTTCGCACTTTTTTTGTTTTTTGTTTGTCGCGTAATTTGAACTTTATGAGGAAATTTATCTCTGCACCATATTAGTGACGTCCTTAATAGTATTCTGTACGTCACACAGCAGTCTTGTGTTCTCGATGATGTTTCGCGTACCAGCCGCTCGCAATTGACGAGCTTGAAGCTCAAGACGGGCAAGTATATCGCGAAATTGAAATCTGACGTGAGGTGATACAGCAGAATCGGTTAAATTGACGCACATACCATGCAAAAGACCAACTTTGTCGGACAATTGTAGCCAACTGGCAATAACAATTGAGGGTGTTCCTTTGAGATTTGTAATGCTAGTCTCGATCGCGTTTGATATTTCAATGACATTGTGCTTTGAGCTTTTAGTCGTATCGAGATTTTTGATACTCGTTGAATTATCATCATCAACGAGACCCGAATGACTTTGCCGATCGCAATTTGGCGTGGCGTAAATCGATGATGGAAAATTTTTCGTCGACGTAACAACAACGAGAGATTTTGGTGGTTTTGCGGGTACGACTGGTTTCTCAAGTTCAACGCTAGGTGGCCAAGAACGATTGTCGCTCTGTTTGCTCGTGGAGCTTCTCGTTGAAGCTCCACTATGATCCTCTGGTGATTCTTCACCAGGATCAACCGTATCTTGCTTAATCGATCCTCTGACACCTAATTTTGGGCTCAATGGCTGATTCTCAATCGATGATGCTTCCTTATTTTCCCAGAGTCTCTTCAAGCTGCTTATACTCCCTGTACTCCGACGTTTGTCATCATCCTGCTCGTCATTACCTGAAAAATCTTGTCCACTCTCCTCCGAACGTTTGTTCACTCTCTCCTCAATTTTTTCATTATTTTCAACTTTTCGCAAACGTGCTTTAAAATCAATTATTTGTCCCTCGATAGTTTCTTCCTTTGGCTGATTATTTCGTGGTTTTTCAACTCTTTTGAGCTTAAAACCAACACTGCCTGGAATAATTGACTCGACGATCGGTGATATCGATTCTTTGCCAATTATCGAGCCACTTCCGGTTATCGCATATTTCTCATTAATCGGTATATTCTCATGAAATTGCTCACTCGTTTTTAAACTCGATATCGCGTATTCGCTGGCTTGAATACATTGCCTGTTTGTTGATGTATCGATGCTAAAACTTGCGCACAATTCTGATAACAATTGTGAGGCTGGATCGAGTGAAACGGAAGTTGGGCCGCTATTCGTCGTATTGATTTTACTCGTACCACCGCCAAGTTTCATATCAGCATTGTTCTTTATCTCGTTTATCAATTTGAGCTCGAGCATCTCTTTCATGCCGGGTTTATCGATATAAGTATCACCGACAGTCTCAAGAGGCGGAGGAGGTGGTGGAGGTGGCGGAGGTGGTGATTCATCCGGTGGTGACATTATCGACTCGTACTTTCGTCCGGATATTTCTTTGCCACGATAAATTTGGCCTCTTTTATCATCAATCGATTTTATCGCATTTTCGCTTATTTCGCGTCTTCGTAAATTAACGCCAAAACGTGAGCTTGCCTCGCGAACCGAAGGCTCAACATTTCTAACATCGTTCGAACGATCATCAGTTTCCTCGTTTGGTTCTTCCCTCGAGCGTCTCTCAGATTTTGATTTTCTCGTTCCCAGTGGCGATCCAGAATTTCTCGATTGAGCAGATTCGAGACTGAGCGATGGAAAATCGCACTGATCACCCGAATTTAGAACTTCGTGAGGTGGTGGGGGAAGATCGAGTGGCGGTGGTGGAAATTCGAGATCAGCGAGAGTTGGCTGAATCGATCTTGATGGACTCGAGGTACGAAATGTCGATGTATTGTTGTTGCTCGGTCCAGCTGAGCGAAATGTTCTCAGGCCAATATTGTTATCGTTGTTGTTACTTTTTCGAGAACTCGTGCCACGACTACGCGGTGAATTTGGCGGCTGATAAGTCCCAACGACACCGCTTGACGAATTGCTACGAGTCATTTGTGGCTGATTTCGTAAATTATTTTGTCGAGGCGAGAGCGAACGATGCTGAGGCATTTCGAGCATTCCAGAACTCGTTGTATTATCATGCTGATGTTGAATTAACGAGGAGGACGAGGAGGTTGACGAGGATGCAGATGTAACCGGGACTCCCTCTTGACTAGAGGGCATTCCACTTTGGCGAAGGGATTCCAGGTAAGCACCGATTCTCGCACCTTTTGGCAATGTGCCGTAACGATTTATCGCACGCTTAACATTTTGCACTTCCAGGGCTCCCACATGGACCAGCTAAAAAAAATGAGAAGACAAAAAAAAAAAGAAAAGAAAAATATTGTGACAAATTCTCGTCTAATATGACAAAATTTGTCATTCGTCCTTTTTTTTTTGTTTTTTTTTCGTACGAATGACAAATTCATTTAAAATTCTACGAGTTATTGGAAATAAATAGAATCGCGTTGCATTTTTTTTTCATGCGTGATTCAAGCAGTGCTAGATGCATTTACTAAATTGATTTTTTTTTTTTTCTATAGTTCAAACGATTCAATAATATTCATTTGCGCGTGATAATTTTTGGGATTTTTGTGTTTTCAATATTTAACCGCTAGGAAATTGAATTATAATTTTGCTTTTTTTTTTAATGTTTTTTTTTTTCACACACGGGCAAACACCATTTTAATACCTTCTGCGGTAGTACTTCCTTAGATGGGTAGGGTCGTGTTTTTATTTGTTTCAGATTGCTCTGTATGTTGGTAACTGGCTCCGGCGAGGCCGACGGCTGCGGAGGATAATTCGGCTCCGCAGTCCCTTGGGATCCGTCCCCGTCGTCGTCCATATCGCAGCAGCCTCCTGCCGTTATCGATTGTGTCGCCATTGTCACGAGATCTCGCGTGATACCTGAGTTGGTCATTTGGGTACATAGAGAAACAACAGTGTACTCTCAAAAAGCCTATTTCGTTGATTTGTTTTCAGATTTCTTTCTTTTTTTTTTTTTCGTACATCCCATGAAAAAAAGAAATATATTTGAAAATATTTCTGGCATTAGAGATCTTTTCGTTCTTTAAATACCGGATATATTATTTTTTATCTATTTATAATGTATATCGGAGATATAGAATTTTTCACTTCATTGGTTATATCTGTGATATATTTTTTAAATATATTTTCCATATATTTTATTTTCTTGAGCTTTGTACTGGCAATAGTAGCAATTTATCATTAGATCGTGACAAAGCGTTTGGAATGTACGAAACCGCGTTTTTCTCGATCGTTTTTTCTGTTTTTTGTTTGTTCATTTCTTTTTTTTTTTTTTTCATTATTTTTACGCGACTTTCTCTGGTCATTCTCCGCGAACTGGCGACGAGCATTTAAAGGGAGGAAAATTGCCTGAGCTAGTGAAATCGTGTCAAAGATTGGTACCTGCGATGTCAGTTGGTGCTTTTGTTTTTTTTTTTATAATTTTTGTATATTTTTTTGGTTTTTTTTTTTCGACACCTGCAAATGCGAGTGCATTGATAATGGCATGTAACGAGCGTGCTTGGAATACGAATGATTAATTATCGAAATTTACTACGATGATTCGTTTCGTGTATGAAGTGATTTTTTTTTTTTGTTTTTTTTTTTCATGATATTTCGAAACTATTTACAATGGAACTATGCGATTACAGTAAACTCACGTAACACTGCTTGAACGTGTGAAAACTTTGCGAAGAAATATGGATTTGAATGAAAAAAAAATCAAAAAAATAAAATAAAATAATACAAAAAAAATATATCATTTCACAGTGAGTGTAATTTTTGAAAAAAATATCTCACAAGTGTGGTATCTATGAGGTAAAAAATAAAAACGAACATGACCAGGGGGAACATAATAATTTAAAAAAAAACCTACTTGTCGTTCTAGATTGATGCCATGCATTTAAAAACAAAAAGAAATATAAAAGGGCCTTTTTTGTCTCTCTTTTACGACAATGAGATGAAAATTTCAAATATCTTGATAAACGAGAAAGCTGATCGAATTACTTTCCGTTAAAATTTTTAGTAGGGAAGAGAAGAAATTCTATCGACTACAATGTACGACAAAATTTTTACGAATCACGATGCAAAGGCTTGAATGTATTATATTTTTAAGTTAAAGGACAAAAATTTAAATTACGCATTTTACGACGGCCCTTTAGGATGAAAAGGGCAAGGGGGGGGGGGACACGAAAACGTCAAGATTCCGGGAGAATGACCCACGTATATTAATTATCGAGCATTGATACAATTTTTTTTTTCGTATCTTTCTTTACTTAGTTTTTTTTTTTCAAATTAATATACGATGCAAATTTCAACAAATGGAGAACAAAAATCAACCGATATTATGGGGAATTACATAAGATAGAGATAGAGATAGAGAGTATCGAAACGAGAAAGTATAAGCGGCACGTGCAATTTTTTTTTCTTCCGTCATAACGCTTAATTTGATTATAGTGAAAATACCTTCAAAAATCTTATCAATACCATTTACATCTGTTCCATCATCGAGGCCAACACCACCGACATCAATGTCACGCTGATCCTGTTCCTGATACGCCGAGTCCCGAAATGAACTGCACGATGACAAAAGACTGAAAAATAATAATAATAATAATAATGATGATAATTTTCGATTAAATCAGAAAATTGAATTTTCTACCTTGTACGCTTTGGGGGAGCTGGAGCTTGCTTTCCTTTTTTGTTTGTAGAACGCCTCATCTGTACGATACTGCTGTTGTTAGCTTTGCTCGCTAGGCCACCCATAAAAGTGCTGAGTTTTGTAACAGTGCTCGAACCATCTGAAAAATTTCATTCGGTTCGATTAGGCAAACGAAAAATGGATGAAAAAAATAAAAATAAAAAACAATTTTTTTCGTACCCTGTGTTAAGCCCGTATTTGATAATTGATCGGTAACGAGCACGAGACCATGAATATTTCCCGTGCTTCCGGTATGCGATTTTTTGTATGAAAGCAAAGGAATTTCACCTCCGCCCTGCAGCTGCTTTTCTACCTCTAGAATGAGGAGACAAACATTTTCAATAGAATCTCGCAATTGTCAAAAAAGTTATTAATTCATTAAGTATCGGGATAAAAGATTTTTCAACGCAAAAATTCATTTAATTGATATTGAATTAGAGAAAAAAATATATATATATATATGATATGGGAGTAAATTATAAAAAAAAAGATTTTCTTTTTTATCGCTCGAATTACCCTCCGTAATACTGGACTCTTGAAACATATTTTCCAATGAATGATGAATTTCCTTAAAAGTTGGACGTTCGACAGCCAACCATTGCCAGCATTGTCGCATGAGTTCGTAAACTTTTGGTGGACAACCGGGTGGGCATTCCATACGATAACCCTTTTCGAGCATGTGATAAACGTCGGTAAGATCGACACCTGGATAAGGTGACATTCCATAAGTCGCAATTTCCCACAGTAATATGCCAAATGCCCAAACATCGGATTTCGTTGAGAATTTATTGTAAGCTAAACCCTCGGGTGCTGTCCATTTTATTGGAAATTTAGCGCCAGCATGAGCTGTGTAAGTGTCGTCTCTCATCAAACGTGCGAGACCAAAATCTGCTACTTTAACCAGATGATTCTCACCAACGAGACAATTCCTCGCTGCCAAATCTCTGTTGATGGAAAAATATGAAAATTGTAAAATTTCCATTAAAAAAAACGGAGAAAAAGAAATAAAAACGAAAATTTATACAGAATAATCGATTTTTCTCTGAGTGTAGCAAAAATTTAATTACCTGTGAATGAAATTTCTACTCTCCAAATAGCTCATTCCACTCGCTATCTGCGTCGCCATGTGCATTAAAACTACTGCGTTTATTTGATGCTTGCTCTCGTTTCGCAAATAATCCAACAAATTTCCCTTGCTCATGAATTCTGTAATAATGTAAAATGGCGGCTCTCGCGTGCATACACCGAGCAACTGTACCAAATTTCTGTGCTTCATTTCTTTCATTATCGCAGCTTCCTCGAGAAAATCTTTGAGGGCCATTGTATCCTCCTATGAAAAAAAATAAACGAAAAATGTTAATTTTAAAAAAGTTGAAAAATCGTGAAAACTCTTTGGTAAAGATTTTATGATAAATTATTCGAACCTTGAGTGTCTTAACTGCAACAGTCATGTTGTATCTTTTCCAGACTGCTTCGTATACGTCGCCATATTGTCCACCCCCGAGTTTATGTCGCATGACGATGTCAGTTCGATTAATTTCCCATTCGTCGGGCTCTGCGATAAAAAAAAAACAAAAACAATCAGAAAAAAGCTTGTAAATTTATTTTATTTTCTTTATTTCAATATTTCTACCTGGACTGAGTGGAAATACTGTCGGTTTGTTGTGTTTTGGTGCCGGATACAAAAGCTGCGTTATAAGACCATCCGCGAGCATCGAATGATGATGGACCAATTCGGCCAATGTGTTAAATTTACTTTCCGTAGTGACAAACATCTACGAAAAAAAAAATATATACATAAAAATTTAATTTTTCTACATTTTTTGTTGAATTTTAATTTTAATTTTAGTTTTTTTTTTTAATTTTCAGTTTAATCGCTTACTTTTCCTTCGCTGTCCTCGCTGATTCTGTAATGATAGACGCGTCCTTCGTATCGCAATGAGATACTTCGTTGTCCTGGACTGCTCTCGGATTCACGCACGAGAAAACTGCCATTTATGCCAGAGCTCAATAGATATTCGGCCGCGTTTCTCGATATTCTTCCATGATACCACGAGTGCTTTTCTAATGAATTTACTGGTGTGACGTAATTCGATGGTACCCAACCGACTTGGCCAGAACTCGAGTGCGCCTCGCACCATTCTCCACTTTTGTTGTAACTCAATATGCGAACTTGTTCACCTAAATTCGATAAATTATTATTATTATCAGTTTATTTACAATATCACAATAATTTATTATTATTAAAATTTTTTTTTTTTAATTTACAATTTTTTTAAATTTCACATCATACCTTTTTTCAAGCTAAGTTGATTTTCACCACCGGCTTGAAAATCGTAAAGGGCCACGAACAATTGAGGATCATCCTCCTCCTGAGCGAGAAGATTTTCCTTACTCGTCCATCTGGTATGGAAAATTGCATTCAATGTTTTAATTATTTTATTTTTATTATTATTTCTTATCAACGATTAATTTTATGGACCTGTTGGCAGCTTCGAGAAGACCGCTGCCCGATACATTTCCATGCTGTTGCTGAAGATTTGCCTGTTGCGACAAAGATTGCACGCTCGAGCCACTCGGTGGATCGCCCTCGGGTAATGCCGGTATATGAGGCAGAGGCCTGCTCTGTAGAAGGGCTTCTGTAAAAAAAGAATAGCCTGGTGTTTTCGCTTTAATTCTGTATGGCCTGTTATCAACGTGACATTGGCAGATTTTTTTTTATTTTTTTATTTTTTATTTTTTATTTTTTAAAATTGCACGAGACCCTTCAATCCTACTGATAAGAATTATGTGTTAGACGCTTCAAGATGTGTGTTGGAAAATCGTGAAGATGCGATAACATTTTTTTGCGACAAGGAACAGAAATATTGAGTAAAATTAAAAAAAAAAACATGAACTTTTTATTCTGCGTCACTTAATGGGGAAAAAAAAATACGTGATAAGGAAACTGATAATTATTATGAGAAAATTTAATTTAACATTTTTTTTTTGTTATTGAACGAGGCAAAAAAGAATCAAACTGGTAAATTTTTTCAGCTTCACTTTTTACAAATTTGCTTCATCATAGAATAAAATTGGTCATTGGAAGAAAATTTTTGAGAAGCTTTAAGCAAATTTCAATTTACAATTATTACTCTGAGCTTTGCCTGATTTTAGATGATTCAAAGATTGTTTTTTTTTTTTTAATATCTCAATATATCGTAAATACTGAATCTCCTTTGTTGATTTTTTTCCGGATTTCGTATAAAATATAAAATATAATTAATTTTTACTCTATTTGTTAATCAAGTTTTGCCTCGATATATGACAAATGGCGAATATTGGACTCTACCTGCTGTATAAATTACCGATAAAAATCATAGAAAATAAAGATACGAATTGGCAGCAAATTAGCCAAGTCATTTTCGCATGACGTTTCAATATTTTGCGAGGCCACGTATGTCCGAGCTATTTTTATCACAATTTTTTCCTCACAGAGGGAGCAAAGATGATGAGGTCAAAAATAAATAAATAAATCAAAATTATAAATAATGTAATCGTTTTAATTTTTAAAAAAATATATATATATTTATATAAAGAAAAAATAAAATTAATTTGTTAATTATTTAATTTATTATATTGTTTACGGCAATTATAGTATTTTTTGCATTTTCAAACCGCAAACATTTTTACATCTCGCAAGGGACTCTCGAAGGGCCAAAAATGTGTAATCGTTTTAATTTCAATTAAATTTAAAAATATAAAATACATTTTTTATTTAGTTAATTTATTATATTCTTCACCGTACAATTTAATTGTAATATTTTTTGCATTTTCAGGCACTAAAACGACTTGTAATTGTTGCAATACCCTGTAAATTTACAAATTGAATTATGATTTTGGCAATAATTTTTTTTTAAACTAGCAAGGGACTCTCAAAGGGCCAAAAATACAAAAAATAATTCATCATAGAAGAAAATTTAATTCCTGGAAAATAAAGTCTGGATATATTCGATGCGCAAACAGAAATAAACATTGCAAAATCCTTTTTTACAATGTTCGCAATTACTTTATCAAATTTTACGAAAAAAAAACTCTCCTGAAGAGTAAAAAATGTATATTTATTGATCATAGACGAAATTTTGAGATCTGTAAAATAAATTCTCGATAAATTTAACAAATACACACACGCATAAACATAAAAATATTCTTTATTGCACACAAAACAAGTTTCCGTTCAAATATATTCTCTTATCGAACGATAAATAATCAAAGGAACGCGCGAGAGTGCAACTTCCTGTCCTGACCGGAAGTGCATAACGTCTCGTTTTTCCTTCATTTCCTCGCTTATAAAAAAGAAAATTTAACCAAATGATAAAAATGCTCAGGGTTTTTTTTTGAAAATATTAACTATCGTGCAAAAATAGTTTTAAAATTGATTATAAAAAAAAACAAAAAACATTGAAAAAACTCACCACTGTGCTCGGTAAAAATGTTGGAACCGATAAGTCTTGACTCTTTTGGATTTCTCGGCTGTTTACGAGCTTGTCGTACCGCTGATCCGGCAGGTATCACTCTGTCTTTAGTCTGTTGAGCACCCATAGTTTCCCGATTAGCATGCCCTCCCCCCCACCCCCGCCCTACGCCTTCGCCACACTCGCCCTTTATCGCCGATCGCCTCGAACGTGAATATTTTCCTCTTGCTCGATTTCACTTCGTCTCACTTTTGTCCCATAAAATAAAGAATCACAATTCCTCTCGTCAATTTCCTAGCGTTCGTGATCGACTCCGGCTGACTTCCGGCAACCCCGTGTGTGTCCCTGTCTCTGTGTGTTTGAGCCTCTTGACCGCTCCACACCGGGGGTTTTCTCACTCTCTCTCTCTCTCTCTCTTTCTTTCTTTCTCTCTTTGTCACTCTTCTCGTCTCACCCTCTATTTCTCCCCGCGATTGAGCGCTATTTATTTAATCCCATAATTCTTACGCACCCTGAAATTTGTCACTTATTTCTTGTTAAAAGTCTTGAAAAGACACCAAATAGTAGGGAGAGAGAGAGAGAGAGAGAGAGATATCACCTTTCACGCGCACTCTCACTTCTCTCTCGGTAAATTCTCCACAAGCGACACGACGAGTACGTATATATATATATATATAAAAAAACGAGACACTTGTGGTAAAACGCCCCCGGTCTCAAAGAAACACCTTCTTGTTACACTTTTGTCTTTAATTCATTGATTACAAACGTTATTTTTCATTACATTGTCAAATTTACATCGTTATTATTGCGCTCGACCGTATAAACGCCATATTTGACAGGTTTTGACGTCGATTATTTTAGTTTGTCGGTGCATTGGCTGAGGGGCAGCAGCGACACACGGGGAGGAGGCTCCGGAGGCTCCACGGTTCTCACCGAATTGATACGATCCCCCTCCCGTTATTCACACACGAATATGAATACATACGCAACGAGGGAGGTGGCGGAGGGGGGCATACACGATCGTGCTACCGTGTATATAGAAACCCTACTCGATTCTGCACGATTCTCTCAGGCTAGTACGAGTGGGCACTACAATATATATTCCTTGCCCAGCAGACTATCCGGACTATCACATCCTCGAGAATGAATATTATTTTTGTCCAACGCGCCGTTCGCACTGCGCAAGCTGATCGAAGCGCCGTACTGCGGCGAGTTGTGGAAGTTTGATGGTTCAAATGACGGTAAGATGCGCATTATAGCCATGGTCAAATGACCGCGTTTATTCCATATTTTCGGAGTAAAAATAATGCATCATGATGAATAATCATTGTCATCAATGTATTCGATAAATAAAATTTAAAGAAAATATTGCAGGAATTACTCGGGATTAATTTAAACGACGAATATCAACAATTAAGACACAGGCTTAACCCTTTTCGCGCCATAATTGACAGAATTCGATATTGAATCCTATTAATCAACTTTAACGATACTCGTAATAATTGATTCAATTTTAATGAAACAAATGAGAAATAAAAGTCATGTAATTATAATTGAAAGATATAAATATATGACGAGATATTACGGAAAAGTGAGCAACTTCGTATATCACGGGAAAAATTCAATGTCGAAGAGAGAGAATTATAAGAACAACCGCCATGTTGTTGATGTATCACGTGACAAGAGCAGTGACGAGGGAGCGCAGCGGAGGTGAATGCGCCGGGTCAAATTCTCGAGTCGGGAAAGAGTTGCGACGATAAAAATTCAAGCGTTTTATAATTGTTAAAAATTTCGCGTGTTTAACATAAAGTAAGGGAACCGTTAGGGGTTCATTGGCGATCGTCATGGATCCAAGAAAATTGACAGAATTGCTAAGGGCGACGATAGACCCGGCCCAACAAAAGCAAGCCGGGGAACAGCTCGACCAGGTGAGTTTTTCCTCTCTCTCTCTCTCGTACCACGGACAAAAACGTGCTCGGACAGCCGGGCATGAAAAAAATCTTCACGACTTTTCCTCAAATCGTTCATTTCTACATTTGACTTTTTGACCTCTCACATGACAAATTTCTCGGCAATAATTACGTTAAAGAAAAAAAAAAAACTTCATCGGTCGCGCGTGACGCGCGACGTGGAGAAAAAAAAATTATGAATTTTTTTTTTCTCGCGCACGTTTTACAACCTCGCATTCTGTGGCGCCCTGGCGCTCACGAACGAGCAAATGTCCTTGTAACCTTGCTAAACGCAACGTGCCATTAAAAAAAATAATCCCTCATCGTTTATTATGCATTTTGCGCGACGAAATGGTCCAATTTTACGTCGTACAATGATTGAAATTTTTTTTTACTCCGATTATTGTCGATTTCCAAGCGTTTGCGAATATCGCAATTTTCGACTATCTATAGGACATTCGGACACTCGTAATTGCGGAATTTAGCATGACTCACGGAAGCACGTATTTGTTTATTCAACCGCGAGAATTTCGTGAATCTGGCCAACGTTATTACGTTTTCTCGCTTTTCTCGATCGAGAAAAATGTTGCAATATTCTTTTTTTTTGCATGATTTTTTTTTTTTACTTTTCCAGATTCACAAAATCATCGGTTTTGCGCCTACTCTGCTGCAAGTTGTCATGTCTGCAGACGTCGACTTGCCTGTCCGACAGGCTGGTAGGTATCAGATATATACATATACATATATATATGTATATAAAAAGATATATAAAATATATAAAGAAAAGTAAGAATATATATGTATATTTTTTCACGAAAATTCATTAAAACAGACAAAATTTGAGTAATTGATCTTTTCTTTTTCTTTGCCCGAAAAAAAAAGCTTTGAATTAAATTAAATCAATTCTTTTTTTAAATCCCAGAATTTTATGCCGATTAAATATTGCATTTTTACCGCCATCCAGGTGCCATTTATCTGAAAAATTTAATAAGTACAAAATGGGCGGATCGCGAGGCTGACAATGGTCCTGTGCCATTCAGTATTCACGAACAGGATCGTGCCATGATACGCGACGCAATCGTCGACGCGGTTGTTCACGCACCGGAATTGATAAGGCAAGAGAAAAAAAAATTGATCGATAATCGAAAATTGCAATTTTTTTTCATTTTTGTTGTTTCTTTTGTATTTATTTTTCCAATATAATTTTTTACAGAGTTCAGTTTGCCGTGTGCATAAGCAGCATCGTGAAGCATGATTTTCCCGGCCGGTGGACGCAAATAGTCGACAAAATTACGATTTATCTCCAAAATCCCGATGCTTCGTGTTGGCCCGGAGTTTTACTCGCTCTCTACCAACTCGTTAAAAATTTCGAGTCAGTTTCTCCCAATTAAATTCTCTCATTCCTTTTTTTTATTCTACATTTCATCATTGGCAATTAATGAAAAAAAAAAATTGTCGCGCAGGTACAAAAAAGCGGAAGAACGAGGACCGCTCAACGAAGCGATGAATCTTCTCTTCCCGATGATTTATCAATTGATATTACGACTTTTGCCCGATCCATCGGAACAATCTGTACTACTTCAGAAGCAAATACTCAAAATATTTTTCGCTATAACGCAGGTAAATTTTCACAAAAACGTTTTAATCCTCCATTTTTCGCATAATCCAAAGAATTTTCGCCCGATAAATTATATATTTTTAATCATAATTTTATTTTATTTTTCCTCACAGTACTCGCTTCCGCTTGATCTCATATCGAAGGAAGTTTTTTCACAATGGATGGACGTTGTTCGTCAAGTTGCGGATCGACCGGTACCACCAGAAACCAACAGGCCTGATATCGACGAGGACGAGCGTGGCGAATTGCCATGGTGGAAATGTAAAAAATGGGCTCTTCACATTCTCCACAGAATGTTCGAACGGTATGTAAAAAAAAATATAAATATAAAGAAACGTAAAAAAAAAACAATCGTAAAAATTGTAAAACATTCTTTTTTGTTTTCTAAAAAAAAAAAAATTCAGTTACGGAAGTCCCGGAAGTGTAACATCCGAGTACAAAGATTTTGCCGAATGGTATTTGCAAACATTCAGTGGTGGTATACTTGAGGTATTGTTGAAAATTCTCGATCAGTATCGTCGGAAAATTTACGTATCACCGAGAGTCGTTCAACAATCAATCAATTACATTAATCAAGGGTAAGTGAAAATTGTGCAATATTTTTTGCACAAATATATTTACCGTCTCAAATGATTATTAACGTAAAATCATTTTTACAGTGTCAGTCACGCTTTTTCATGGAAATTCTTGAAGCCTCACATGTTTGAGATAATCAGAGACGTACTTTTCCCAATATTGTCGTATTCGCCCGCCGATGAGGAATTATGGAATAACGATCCTTACGAGTACATTCGCGTAAAGTTCGGTAAGAAATTTCCTCATTTTTTGAATTTTATCATGAGAGGAATAAACAAAAATTGATAAAAAAAACAAAACAAAATTTTTGAATAAACAAAAAATTGCATTGTTCCCTTATCTCGTAGACATCTTCGAAGATTTTGTCTCACCGGTAACGGCAGCACAAACTTTGCTGCACTCTGCGTGCAAAAAGCGCAAAGGAATGTTGCAAAAAACTATGCAATTTTGTATGGAAGTGTTGACGAGTCCAAATGCCGATCCACGACAAAAAGATGGTGCTCTCCACATGGTTGGAAGTTTGGCCGATATATTGCTCAAGCGAAAGGTTTACAAGGAGCAGATGGAAAAGATTCTCGTGCAATACGTTTTTCCAGAATTTAATAGTCCCCATGGTCATATGAGAGCCAGAGTAAGTACAAAAAAAAACGATTTGAATTATTTAAGGAGAAAAAAAATCTCAATTAAAATATTTTTCAATAAGATTCTAACGATTTTTTATTATTTTTATTTTTACAGGCTTGTTGGGTATTGCATTATTTCTCCGAGATAAAATTCAAACAAGAACAGGTCCTTTACGAGGCAATAAGATTGACGACGAACGCTCTCCTAACCGATCAGGATCTTCCCGTGAAGGTCGAGGCTGCCGTTTGCGTGCAAACTGTTCTAAATGCACAGGTTAAAGCCCAAAAATATATCGAACCGTTAATAAAGCAGATAACTCTCGAGCTTTTGAATATAATACGAGAAACAGAAAATGACGATCTGACGAATGTTATGCAAAAAATTGTTTGCACTTATACGGAACAATTGATGCCAATTGCCGTTGAAATTTGTCAACATCTCGCAGCGACTTTCAGCCAAGTTTTGGAAACCGACGAGGGCAGCGATGAGAAAGCAATTGCCGCAATGGGACTTTTAAATACAATCGCGACGTTATTAACGGTCATGGAAGATCAACCGCAAATAATGGCACAATTGCAACCGACAGTTTTGCAAGTTGTGGCTCATATTTTTGGCCAAACCGTAATAGAATTTTACGAAGAAGCCATGTCGTTGGTTTACGATTTAACGGGAAAAACCATCTCCGAGGACATGTGGAAAGTTCTCGAGCTCATGTATCAGCTTTTCCAAAAAGATGGATTTGATTATTTCACTGATATGATGCCAGCTCTTCACAATTACATTACTGTCGATACACCAGCATTTTTGTCAAATGAGAATCATATACTAGCCATGTTCAACATGTGTAAAACTGTAAGATTTTTTTTTTCGTCAAATTTTTCTTTATTTTACTCCATCGACCAATAATCTAATAATTTTGTTTTTTTTTTTTGTTTTTTTCAGATTCTCACGGGCGATGCTGGTGAAGATCCCGAATGTCACGCTGCTAAATTACTAGAAGTCATAATTTTACAGTGCAAGGGTCACATAGATCAGGTGATTTTCTAAACCATTTTTTTTTTTTGATCATTTTGAAACAAAAATGAATAGAATTAAACATTTTTTATACATGAAATTTTTTCAGTGCATTCCTTCAATGGTGCAATTGGTACTGGAGCGTCTTACAAGAGAAGTGAAAACGTCGGAGCTTCGAACAATGTGTCTTCAAGTTGTGATTGCTGCTTTGTATTACAATCCGGCTTTGTGTCTCGAAGTTATGGATCGACTTCAAGGTACACTCGGACAATCGACCGAGCCAATCGCTTCGCATTTTATCAAGCAGTGGATTCACGATACGGACTGTTTTCTTGGGTAAATTTCTTATTAACCCTTTCCATACCATGTGAAAAACGACACCTAATCCATACAAGAATGGGTCTTTGGAGTTTTACGACTTTTTCCCCTATTCAAAGTGCTTCTAAAAATCCCTAAAAATTTGTCCCTAAATTCATTTTGGAAAAAAATTAAGTTTAGTATCATTTAATTATCGAAGAATAATCAATAATTGAGGAGATAAATTTAATCGACCAGACACGAAAGACCCATATTTGTAGGGAAAGGGTTAAACAAAAAAAAATCAGACAGGAATTATTCATTTGTATTGATTTAATTATTAAATTGCAAATTTTCTTTCTACAGATTACACGATCGCAAGCTTTGCGTTCTTGGCCTTTGCACTTTGATCAGCATGGGACCGGCGATACCAGCGGCAGTCAATGAGTGTGCTCAGCAAATAATTCCATCATTGATATTGCTCTTTGACGGTCTCAAGAGAGCATACGCGGCAAAAGTTGCCGAGGGCGAGGAGGAGGAGAATGAGGAGGAGGAGAGCGATATCGAAGAAGGTGAGCAAAAAAAAAATACGAGATGAATAGATAAAAAATAAAAAAAGAATAATTTAAAAAAATTATTTGTCAATTTTTAGAAGTTTTGTCGTCGGACGAGGACGAGATCGACGATGCTAGTCAGGAATATCTTGAGAAGCTTCAAGACAAGGTTGAAAAAGCATCAGCACAACACGGCGTTAACGTCAACTCGTTGATACTCGACGGTCACAGATCTGACGACGATGACGACGATGATTCCGACTACGAGGGTAACGAGGAAACGACCCTCGAATGTTATGTCACACCTCTCGATTTTGACGAGAACAATCAGGACGAATATGTTGTATTCAAAGAAGTCATGCAAAGTTAGTTTTAGTCGAGAGAAAAAAATGCCCAAAACAAAAAAAAATATCCAATTAATAATTTCATCGAAAAATTGCTCGTTTTTTTTTTTTTTTCTCAGACATCGAAAGGACGGATCAACCCTGGTACAGAGCACTGACGAGCCACCTGACGGCTGATCAGCAAAAGGCCCTCCAGGAGGTGATTCTCCTCGCTGATCAGCGCAAAGCCGCTCTCGAGAGCAAAAGAATCGAACAGAGTGGAGGTTGGTCAATTTTATCTTTTCACTTTGAATTCTTTTTTCTTCCAATTGAAATTAAAAAAAAAAAAATTGAAAAATAATATTTTTTTTCTTTCATTTCGCAGGTTATGCTTTCCACTCTCAGACTGTGCCCACCTCATTTAATTTCGGCGGTACTCCCTTAGGTCGATAAAGAATCTTAAAAACATTTCTATTCTAGGAATTTAAGTAATCAAAGAAATTATAACGGCAAACAAAACAAAAAAACGTAAGAAAAAATAACAAGTGAAAGAAAGAAAAGGAAAGGAAATGAATTTGAGAACACACTAATAGAGTACGCGACTGTAAAATTTTGACCACTTCTCGAGGACTATCGCATTTTCCTATTTACCTATTACTATATTTTTGTGTAAAGTAACTTGTACATTACTTATGCACCCACGATACGAGATCAGCCCGTATGTTGAACGAGATTGTATCGATGTGGCTAAAATTGTCGAAACGTTTCATCGAAAAATGAGCAAAAGAAAGAAAGAAAACGAAAAAAAAAAACAAAAAAACCGTGAAAAATATTGCAAAATCGTGCGTGTAACCTTAGCCTTGTTGTAAAACATATGTATAACCATTCGATCGGATACAGCTTTGCCGTTTCGACGAGGCTATGTATTCTTTTACATAAAAAAAAAGAACAAGCTTTGGATACTAACTTATTTTTTTCAATCGTATAAAATATACACATGTACGTGTATATATATATATATATATACTATTTTTTTTTCTTTTTTTTTCTTTTCTTTTGAAAACTCTTTTTTCCCCGTCTTAGTGTGAAAGATCGTACGCAACATTATCGAGGCTTTATATAAAGAGGAAAAAAAATGCAAACACGAAAAAAAGAATGAAAAAAAAAAAAAAAAGAAAATGAGTAATTGGCCGAACCGGAATCGCCCAGATTACTTTGCACCACAAACGTCTTATATACGTCGTACATTATTATTACTACATATATACTTTAATGATATTTCTTTTTCTTTATCGTCGCAAAACTAACATTTTTATTCGATCACACATCCTGCTGAACGAGAAAATTAAGAAAAAAAAAAAAAAAAAATCTCCCGTTTACTTTATATGTTTGTTGAAAAAGAAAAAAAAATAATGTGTTAAATTGTTGGTATAAATATATCGAAAGGCTAATTTTTATGAAAAAAAAAAAAAAAAAATAGCAGTTGGATTTGTTAAACTTTATTCGCTATTGCAGCGTCTTCACTCCTTTTCATTCTCGAAAGAATTTCGACGAGGCTTCGGTATACTGAGAAATTCAATTGAGAAATCATAGAAAGCAAAGAGCAAAACTTCCATAAATCGGAATTTTATTATACCGAAACCTTTACATTTGTTACATGCAGAGATCGTTTGAGGGCTTAACAAATTTGTTTCGTCAAATTTCGGTCGACGCTGACGCGACAAAAGGGCTATGACATATTGCGTCAGACATGAGAATAAAAAAAAAAAATAAACAAAAGATAACACGTAAATAAAATTAAGAGCATCACAAGAGTGATTCTATGAGATCATAAAAGAGTTAAAAAAAATATTATATATAGTTGTCATGGGTAATCATTTTAGCCTACAGAGATTAAAATAAGCAACATTTCGAATCACGATAAATCTTATCGCACTCGATAATAAATTACTTCGGGATATTTTTGTTCAATATATTCTTTATTTCTTTATTTTATATATTTATTTTAGTATCTTTTTTTTTGTTTTCTTTAACGCTCGGAAATGTAAAAGAATTGAAAGAAATTTAGCTATTTGTTATTATTTTTTAGTATTGAACGAGCCTTTTCGACAAGGGATCAGATTAGACGAAGGGGACAATTTTACTTGGCATTGTTTTTTTTTTTTCTCTGGTTCTAAAAGTTTATATTTCTCTGGACTGGTCTTCGAAGGTACATATTTTGCGCATTGGCTTAATGTTCAATAATATTTTTTTTTTCCGTTCTTTTTTTATTCTTCAATAAATAGCCATCGACGAGCGATTGCAATGTTTTTTTTTCTTTTCGTTTTTTCTCTAGTTATTTAATAAATAAACGCACGAGGCCCAACGTGACGAACGAAGGACTGCGCGATCACAATCGTTCAAGTTCCCACACTGTTTTTTTTTTTTTTTTCTTTTTTCACACCTAAGAAATTCTTAACACAATATAATTTATACTCCTTCGGCAGAAATATATATCCGGCTTTCTTCAAAACGATCCAAACACAATTACAATCTCGTTTCTCACTTTTTTTTCTTTCTTCCCCCTTACTCGTTCGATAAATCATTTCGGTGCTCTTCGTAATTGTTTTTTTTTTTTTTACACATCTTGCAAACGTTAAAAATCTCGCTCTCGATTTTTTTTCCTTACGTTTTTTTTTCATCTATTTGGACAGTATCGAGTGAAAAAAGAAATTATTCGCAAATTTCACTCGATCCAAAATGAATAATAAATTCATTTAATCGAATGATTATTTCAACAGGCATTGATAACGTAAATTTCGCCCTTTTTCATTGATTGTGCTCTATGTTCCATTATTCCTGATAATAATAATCGAGAAAATCAAAGTGTCTTTCGAAATTTAATTTATATGATTTTTTTGTTTTTTTTTTTTTACTAAAATTTATAATGTATAATTAATAATCGCATTATGAAAATCGATAAGTGAGACACTTGATGGGGTTTCACGTTACATCATGACACGAGGGGAATAATGCAAATCACATAATAACTCGAACAACAAGAATGACGAGCGAGATGATGGATAGAAATTCGAATAACAATCAATCATTTTGTTTCTCATCCTCAGTAGCAAATTGAGAGAGAAGTAAAAAAAAAGAAAATTTACAAAATTTCTTCCCGGATGATCGCAATTTTCAATGAGGCGCAATTTGCATTCGCGCTTTTATAATTCTATGCGCTTATGAAATAAATCTATAAATATATCGAATAAATATATACATATACAAAAGTGTATTTATGTATATATTTATGGATATAAAATTAAATCAATAAAATCTACGCTAGCCGAGAGAGAGAGAGCAAGGACGAAGAAATCAGAGAACTCGATTAGAAATCGAGGCTATTCGACCCTGTAGGCAGCACGAAGGACAACGATCGCCGACAAAACAAAAAAAAAAAGAAAAAAGATCGTTGAGAAAAATAATCTTTGCATACTTGCTCAGGCTCGCGTACATTGAGCGGTAAAATTTGCTCGTGTATTTTATTTATTTGTTTTCGCATCACACGAATAACGAATTAAATCCAAAAAGTTGGAATCCAATTAAAAAAAAAAAAAAATAAAACAAAGTTTCATCCCTCGATGTAATTTTTTTCCATTTTTTTTTTTTTTTTCGTCGTTTTATTGGACAAAGGCATAAAATACTTGATGGATCAAATGTTTGGAGGCCTGGCAAGATGTAAAGAACGTAAGTATGTATAGCGCGGATTTACAAGATAAAACGATAAAACGACGTCGTTCCTCGTTATTACGCTGATTTGTAATATCTCCCGTTAATGCGAGTCTCCACAATAATGCGTACAATGTCGGCTTACCGGCGTTGTATCACTTGAGACATCGCTCGAAATAACACGATCCTACGTAACCGCCGCGCATCGCTTTTGCAACGTTTTGCTCAAATACGCGACGATTATTTTGTAAAACCTCGGCCGCTTCTTTGTTCAATGGATCCTCTGGATTTGGCTCCTGATAACAAAAATGAAAAGAGGAAAAACAAAGGACGTGACATCATCCGCAAAATTTTCTGACACAGGAGTGTAAACGTATTTTAATTTTATACCATAATTTCAGATATTTTATTACTTTTCATATAGAATTTTTCGATCTCTCATCAGTTTAAAATGTCTCATCAATTCTTGACAGACTCAATAACAAAACTTTTGTGCAGAAAATTTTACAGCCTTTAATTAAAAAAATTTTGCTGGTAATTTATGAAGAAATTCAAATTTTTATAAAATATCTCGATTAATTCTTAAATAATGATAATTAACAGAGCCAAGAATTTACATGTGTACAAAATTTCAGCTCGATATTATTTGAAAATTAAAAGTGTCATCATGACATCTCGTGGACAAATTTTGAACTACTCTCTCTATAAGTGTATTTACTCATAATAACTTGATATTTTTTTATAAAATGCAAATTTCGTCCAATTTTCAAATGCTAAAAAGAGTTTTTAAGGGAATACGCACAAAAATTTTCTGATTATTGATTTTTTAGCGATCTGAGTCGATGAAATAATTTTTAAGATAAAAAAATTCGATATTTCAAAATACTAACCAGGAAAAGATACTGGAGTCCATAAACAATAGAGTTGATAGTTAAAACCGGTTTCCAGTCTTCCCTCAAGATATTCAGGCAAACGTTGCCCTCCAAATCAATATTTGGATGATAAACTTGAGTTTCACACTTGACCTTGGGCGGTTCGTGTGGATAATTCGGTCCAACCTTAAAACTAAATGTGAATCTTCCACCTCGGTAAAAACCCTGACAAAATTACAAAAAAAAAAAGAACAAAAAAATTATTTATAAAATTAAAAGTTTCATCACATCTGACGAGATAATTTCACCATATTTCACGTATGTGAAAAACTGCAATGACAATGAAAGAAAAATAATAATAATAAGAATAGTACAAACTTACCTCATCAGGGCAGATAATTAACTTAAAACTTAGCAAGTCATCAGGGTCAGGAAATTCTGTACCACATGTTTTTGGAAGGTTAAGTTCGTTTATATCTGGAAAAAGTTTGACAAAAATAAAATATGTCAAATCTCATTAGGTATTTTTGGGTTATGACGATTTGTAAAAATAAAAATCGTCGACGCGCTACGATCGATCGTCAATGTCGCGTGTTTCAAGGTCCAAAGAAATTGACTCCCGTAACGTCAAAAATTATCGAAGAATAATGAAAATTATTTCATTATAATCGTTGATTTAGTTGGCAATTTTTTCATGAAAATATGACACTTTTACCTTTTGTAATTCTCAGCTGTGCCGCGGATGCTTTTTTCTGCGTTCCTGACTTGGGTGATTCGCCATCTTTTTTCGCTTGTTTCAACGAAAATAATTTAATCATGTTAGGCTTATGAGCTTTAACGCTTCGTAACGAGGCATACAAAAGACTTTTTTTTTAACCGCTCGGTCGCGTTATTCACGATGAACAAAAATATTCTTACTTATTACGAGGTGGAAAAAAAAACGTAATAATTTTTTGACAAGGGTACACACGACACAAGCAACGCGGCAACACGTCGCCTTTGACTACAGTCACGGAGCTTTTAGAGCGACCCTGTTTTTACGACGTGAGCGCAGACGATTTGTCTAACGCAACGTCTGTCGACATTTTTTTTTTCTAACCTATTTTCTCTTGTCAAATGAAAAAGGCGAAACAAAATTTGTTATGAAACAGAAGAAATTGCAGAATAAATGGAAGAAGCGTTTTTTTTGTTGTTGTTATAATTGCGTAAATTGTGGCACATTTGACTGTAATTTAAATGAATAATAAATTTACAATAAAATTAAAAACTTGTCCAATTTTCCGTACTTTTCCCACGAGTTTTTTTAAATCTCAGAATGCTTTTATGAATGAGAATTCATTAACATTGACAAATTTACGAGAATAAAAAGTAACGTTACGAAATAATTGTTTTTGATAATTTATTTATGGCGATTTTAATGCTTTTATCAAGCGATGTCTTTGAGATCGTGGAAGCCATTTTGGTCCCGTTTCCGTGGTAACGAAAGTAAAGCCAATGTCAAAACAAATATATCGTTCATATAATCAAGAATCAATGCCACCTTCGTAATTTTCCATAGATCCGAACGTTTCGAATAAGTCAATATAAACGATTTTTGTTAGTTGTACAAATATGAGAGCCCATCCAACGTGGGTCGATAAGGTTCATGATAAAACAGAACAATGGTAAAAAAAAATATATTTAAAAAAATCGCAAAACAATGAATTTTCAATTTTTTTGCATTTTTACGATTTTTGATTTTTTTTTTAGTATTTACGATTTATGCTTCAATCCGGAGGGTACACAATTAGTAGTTGCAGCAGGTCAACAAGTGCTCGTTTATGAAACAATCAAAGGTGCTTTGATACAACCATTAAAAGGTAACAAAAAAATCCAGGACTAATCCAGGACAAGCGAGAACCTACAATTTAATTTAATTTAATTTTGTTACTTCGTAAACAAAAAAGAAAAAAAAAAACAAAAAAAACTCATCAACCGATATTTTTTTTTTCAGGTCACAAGGACACTGTCTATTGTGTATGTTATGCCAGGGATGGTAAGAAATTTGCCTCAGGAAGTGCTGACAAATCTGTGATAATCTGGACATCCAAGCTAGAAGGAATATTAAAATATTCGTATGTTTGTTTTTTTTTTTTTTGTTGTATCAGCGATTTTTCGAATATATAATTTTTTAATTATTTTTAAATATAAAAAAAATAAAATGAATTTACGATTTTTTTTCCAGACACAACGATGCAGTTCAGTCAATGCAATTTAATCCGGTGTCCCATCAATTGCTCAGTTGTTCAATTTCCGATATGGCTTTTTGGTCGGCGGAGCAAAAAGCGGTACAAAAACACAAATCAGGAGGTCGAATAAATTGTTGTGCCTGGACAAGAGATGGCCAATATTTGGCAATTGGTTTTTCCGCTGGTTACGTCTCGATAAGAAATAAAAATGGTGACGAAAAAACAAGAATCGAGAGATCCGGTGGATCATCAATTTGGAGTCTGTCGTGGAGTCCATTGAGAGACGATTCGATCGACGTTATTTGCATAGCCGAATGGGGTGGAATTATATCATTCTGGACAATTTCAGGACAACAAATTGGTCGTGAGAGAGTCACGAATTTTATACCATTAAAAGTAACGCATTTCCCAGACGGTCAGTACATTCTCGTTTGTGGTAGCAATGAAAAATGTCTTTTGATGACCCACGAGGGAATACAATTGGCCAATGTGGGAGAAAATTTTTCATCCTGGGTTTGGAGCTGCGCAGTTCATCCCTCGTCGTCCCATGTCGTGAGTTGTAAAAAAAAAATTGATAAAAAAAAAAATTCTAATAATATTTATAATATTTTTTTAATGTTCGATATTTTTTTTGTTATAGGCAATCGGTTGTCAAGATGGTACAATAACGTATCTTCAGCTGTCTTGGAACGTTGTTCACGGTTTATACGGCGATAGATACGCATATCGTGAAAATATGAGCGATGTGATTATTCAGCATTTGGTGACGAATCAAAAAGTTCGCATAAAGTGCAAAGATCTCGTATGTAGAATTGCTGTGTATCGTGATCGTCTTGCTGTACAATTGCCGGAGAGAGTTATAATATATGAGCCATCAGGCAACAGCGAGGGAATGCATTATCGTATACGTGAAAAATTGTCTCAAACACTCGACTGTAATCTTTTGGTCGTCACGTCGAATCATCTCGTTCTTTGTCTCGAGAAACGTTTGCAAAGTCTCTCATTTGGTGGTTCGATTGAGCGTGAATGGATACTCGATAGTCCGATAACGTATATCAAAGTTGTCGGTGGACCGGCTGGCAAAGAATGTTTGATAGCAGGTTGATAATGAATTATTATTCTCATTTTTCATAGAAAAAAATAACAAAATTATCCATTTTCTTTTTAATTTGTCGAATTAAAATTAATAACAAAAAATTATCGATTAATTTTTATTTCCACTTATAGAATAAAATTTTTCTTTTCCATTATTTTAAATTCGATCGAAATTATTAATTCAGGCCTGAAAACTGGACAAGTCATTAAAATCTACATGGACAATCCATTTCCTGCTCATCTTGCAAAAATTGATGGTGCTGTGAGATGTTTGGATATAAGTTCATTGAAGGAAAAGCTTGCAGTTGTGAGCGAGACTGGTACTCTCGCATTGTACGATCTGTGGACCGATGAAAAATTACGAGAATATCAGGATGTGACGAGCGTTGCTTTTAATCGAGCTTTTGAGGACATGATGTGTTTTTCCGGTGGGGATTATCTTGCCATAAAAGTGGCGAATTTTCAAGAATACAAGCAAAAATTTAGTGGCTTTGTCGTAGGTCACAATGGATCGAAGCTTTATTGCTTGAATGGACCGAGTATCGTCACAGTCGAGGTACGAAAATCGTCAATTCGATTTAAAAAAATCTCCTTAAATTTTTCTTCAACTCTTTCACCTAAAATATCGTGTAAGGTTTGTGGTAAATTGTCACGTGACTTGCTGTTGATTTTCGGCACGTGCTATTGGGATTTAAATTTTTTAGTAAAACGGTTTAATTTTTAGCCAATTGAAGAAAATATATATTTTTTTTTCAGATTCCACTCTCGTCCTCGATGTATCAATATTTGGACATTGGAATGTTCGACGAGGCATACGCTGTGGCTTGCTTAGGAGTCGCGGAAAATGATTGGCTCGCACTCGGTATGGCCGCACTCGACAAATTGGAGCTGAACGTTGCCCATTCGGCATTCGCTCGTATGAAAAAACTTCGTTATATCGAGGTCGTTTCTGAGGTCGAGGAAAAACTTAAATCTGGCGAATGGGGTCGTGAAGCTTGCATGGCGACAGCAGCTGCAGCAATGGGAAGACTTCGCGAGGCTGCGAAACTTTATCAAAAAGCTGGATTACAGCAATACGCTCTTGACATGTATTCGGATCTGCGAATGTTTGATATCGCTCAAGAATTCATAGCGACTGGCAATACGCAGGTAATCATTTTGTTTTTTTTTTTTCAATTTATTAAATGAAAAAATAATTAAATCTAAACATTAATTAAAATTGAATTGAAATTTAAAATTCTTATAAAATTTCAGGACCGAACGATACTTCTAAGACGAAGAGCCGAATGGGCAAAAAGTTTAGGAGAGCCCCGAGCAGCAGCAGAAATGTTTCTCTCAGCGGGTGATGTTCAACGAGCAATAAACATAATTTCTGAATACGGTTGGATCGATATGTTGATAAAAGTAGGCAGACAATTAGACAAAGCAGAGCGTGATAGTCTGTCGATGATTGCAAAAAAATTGCGTCAGCTCGGTGCGACACACGGTGCAGCCGAGATTTTTAGTCGTCTCGGTGACGATCCGGATGTCGCGGATGTTCTCGTCGACGCGCAAGCCTGGCCCGAGGCTTTTGAGCTGGCCGAGAGAAATCCAAAATTAAAATCGCGAGTTTACGGTCCTTATGCTCGATGGCTCGCCGAGACGGGACGATTTTCCGAGGCTCAGGAAGGTCAGTCGTCAGAGAGGATAATTGTAAAAAAAAAAAAACAAGGAATCGTGGATTAATTTTTAAAAAATTTACATTTTTTTTCATTTAAAGCCTTCCAAATGGCCGGTCAGCCTGAAGAATCGATCGGAGTCCTCACGATGCTGGCAAAAAATGCCGTGACCGAGAGAAGATATCGCGATGCTTCTTATTTTTATTGGCTCTTGTCCCAACTCAGTTTGAATTTGTCAAAAAATCCGGAAGACATGAAATCAACGTTTTTTTCGTACTCGGATAAAGCTGACATTTATTACGCTTACCACGAGGTCTTCAAGTATCTGGTAAAATATATTAATAATTTAAAAAAAGCCAATTAATTTAAATTAAATTCATTAGTTAATATTATATTCTATATATTATTGATTTTAACCCAAACGTAATTGATCAGTTAATATTATATTCTATATATTATTTTTTTAACCTGAACGTAATTGATCAGTTAATATTATATTCTATATATTATTATTTGTTTAACAGGAAGAGCCCTTTACGTCCTTGATGCCTGAGGCTCTCTTCAATATATCGAGATACTTGCTAATGAAAACACAGGGCATTCACGTCGATGGAATATCAAAATTGACGATAACTTATGCTCTCGTGAAACAAGCACGTCTTTTGGGAGCAAATAAGCTCGCGATGCAATTGCTCGAACGTTTGCGAGGAATGAGAATTCCGGACAATCTTTTGGCACAAATTGAAATATCGACGCTAGGCGCGAGAGCTTATCAGTACAGAGATCCCGAAGAATTGTTGCCCCTTTGCTACAGATGTTCAACTTTTAATGCACTTTTGCCAGCGAATAATGCACCGAGCAATCAGTGCGTTCAGTGTGGCCTAAAGTTTCAACATTCTTTCGTCATGTTTGGTGAGTAAATGAGATTAATCCTTTCCGTACAAACATCGGTCTTTCGTGTCTGGTCGATTAAATTTATCTCCTCAATTATTGTACGATTATTTAAATTCTACAAAGTTCAAAGTATATTGACAATTTTTTAGGGATTTTTAGAAGCACTTTGAATAGGGGAAAAAAGTCGTAAAATTCGAAAGACCCATTTTTGTATGGATTAGGTGTCCTTTTTCACATGATATGAAAAGGGTTAAAAAATTATTAAAAAATATGCAATAAAAAATTACGTAATGTTACGAGAAATAATAAATTGTGCAGAAATTTTACCACTCATCGAATTTGAGCTTGACGAAAGTATAACAGACGATGAGGCACAAAGATTGATTGAAGAATCAATTTCTGTCGATGATGGAACTCTTCTTGTTGAGGATCAATTGACCCTTTCATCAAACGAGGCTGATCTTTTCACCGCGAGATTAATGCGATACGAGGTGAGTTAGGATCGCTGATGACGATAAAAAAAAACTGTTTCATGTTTTTTATTATTATATTTTTTACTACGTTGTTTTAATTGCAGGATAAAATGGGAGGCTCAACGATAAGAGTTGGTCGAAGTGTGTTGAAAAGTATGGAACCGGCGAGTGTGCTGATCGTAAAATGGCCAAAACCCTTCAAAACTCGATACTTTAGGAATTTGTTGACCGATTTACAAGTTACGTTTTGCAAATCTTGTTTAAAGGTACGATTTCCATTTTTTAATTTTAATTAAACCCCTAAATAACGATCGACGTAATATCCAAAAAAAAATTGTTCTAGTTGTTTCACTCTGATGATTATGAATTGGCGTTACTACGACATGGACACTGTCCATTTTGCCGAGCTCCAAACGTTCCGTCCAGTTAGAATAATGCACGTACCTGACAATTTAATACTCGTTATTTTAAGAGAAAAAATGTTATTCGTTTTTTTTTTTTTTAATAATTAAAGAAAATCCGTTCAATAAATATCGTTGATAATCAATATTTTCGTTCTATTTTAATTAAATATGTATTATTTATTTTTCATCAAATCTCATACGATATTTGATTTTGTCAGCAGATTCATCTTACGATTCCGCGATCGTTATAATTTTCACGACGAAATGACAATCGTATTAGCTAAAATTCTCGACAAACAGCTGCGTTGTATCTATCGAAGATTTTTTTTTACGTTTTATTAGTTTCTTCTCAGAACTCTGACAGATTTATCGTCTGTATGGAGATCGAAGATTTATTAATTAATTGCATAGATATGACAATAAAAGAAAATCGTTTAATTTATTGACTGCACAAGAGTGAAAAAAATTGTAAAATTTATTGCTAGCGCGATAATTAAAATCATAAAATTATACGTAGCTTGAGAAAATAAGTATGTTCTTCTTTGCGTAGCGGTAAAATGTATATAAGAGGGGCAACAGTTAACACAGATATTTATTACGAGAGTCGTCGCAAGTTTTCCAGTTGAACTTGCTAATTGGCCATGATTTTTTGAGCAAACTTCCTATATATATATATAACATACCGTTAAGTGAGCGCATTTTAAACCAGAGTTACCCTTAAGACTGTATAATACGCTTATCGGGTCAGTTGCTCTTGCCAAGATGTTCGGCGTAATATTGGCTCTGATATTTGCGACGTTAATAATTGTATCTGGTGAGACAACTTCATTGGAGGAAAGATCCTTGGGGGATGCTAATATTACGAAGGAAAATTCTCAAGAAAATTTCCAATTGGATCGCCAAGGGAAATGTAAGCTTCGTAATTCGTCGTTCAGTGAATTTTGTGTATTGAAAGAAAAAAAAAAACACGAAATAATTTTTTTTTCTCAAGCAAAAAAAATTCTTTTAAGTTGAAAAAAAAATCTCAATTTTTGTCCCGTACGTCCCTCAGGGATCGAATGAAATCTCGTAAGGTTTCGCGAATTAAATATTTCTTCGTTTGTACAGTTTTTCCACTCTTCAGTGTGGTCAGATTCGCAAATAACGAATGTGCAGGAAGTAGCGGATTGACCGGTACGTGTTTTACGAAACGAGAATGCGCGAGTTTGGGTGGAACTCCATTTGGCACGTGCGCGAGTAATCTTGGAGTTTGTTGCGTGTGTAAGTTATAATTTTTATAATTTTGAGGGTTTATAGTAAAAACAAATTTTTAAACAACAAAAAAAAGTATACGTAAAAAATAGAATTTCATCGTGAAAATATTTTGCAACTAGTCCACGATTTTTTTCCTCTTCTTGTTTATCGGCTTAAAAAATAACGCTGATAAAGAAAAATATCAAAGTACTTTTTCGACTCCAAATTGTAATATTTTATAAGATAATTTTTCTATTTTTTATTTTATCATAAAATAATGATCATTTTTTAAGTTCGAAAATCGTGTGGAACAACAACAAACGCAAACAACACGTATCTCGTTAATCCCGGATATCCTTTACCGTATAAAGGAGGTCCGAGATGTACTCTCGATGTTTATCGTTGCGACACAAATATCTGCCAGGTATTTAAAAAAATTATAATAATTACCCATCAAGCGTCAATACAATTTTTTTCCCCAAATTCTTATGAAATTATTAATCAATTTTCTTATGACGAAAAAAAAAAAAACAAAAAACAAACAAAAAAAAAAAAATCGTCAAGTTGCGAATAGACTTTTTAGACTTCAGTATCGCTCAGCCAAACAGCACGGGCGTTTGCGATTATGATTTTCTTCGGATTACCGGTGGTGCGACCCAAGTACAAAAAATTTGTGGCGATGACTCGAATCAACACGGTGAGAAAATAATAATAATTGCCATCTGGTATGAAATTAATTATTTCAAAAAAATTTGTCATTCAGTTTATGTGGAATTTGACGGTGCGAATCCAATTATGATATCGATCGTCACAAATTCCGAATTTTCAATGAATCGACGTTGGAATTTGAGACTTGAGCAAATTGCCTGCGATTCGCCCTGGCGAGGTGAAAAAAACTTTATATGAAAAGTTTCCATCGAAAAAAATTGAATATCAAATAAAAATTGGAAAAAAATAATAATAATAATTTCAGCCCCTAATGGTTGTCTCCAATATTACACGGAAGTCAGTGACACAGTGAGCAGTTTCAACTACGGTCAAGTGCCAAATCCACGTGGTAAGAATTTTTGACATTAGAGGAAAAAAAGAAAAATATATAAAAAATAACGAATGGAAATGAACTAATGAGAAAAGAATGAAAAATTGTTTTGTTTTTTCGTTTTTTTTTTTGACCGGATAAAATTCTTTGAAGTTTCAGCTACAGTTGGTACGATTGGCACGCGACAAATGCAATTTCTAAATTATGGTGTCTGCGTGAGAATGGCTTTGGGTTATTGCAGTATAGAATGGTCACAGGCTGATTCGCTCTCATTCACAATATCTGGCGATACCGGTGTTTTGGATCCGACAACAGGTTAAAAAATTTACAATTTCTTTAAATTTATATTTCACTGATGAAAAAAAAATATATACAAACGAAAAATGAATGAAAAAAATTAAATTTATCCGGTGGAAAATATATATATATGAGATATGAATGATCAAAATTTAAATATAAAAATATAAATCTTCAACTAAATTATTTTTTTTTTGTGAAAAAAAAATTTAACGATAATTATTTTATTTTTTCACAGGTTCAGCCTCTGCCGTATGTGGGACAATGTGCGATCATAATTTTGTCATAATACCAAATCCTTCGGCAACGGGAATGTGCGTAAATGTCGATCGTTTTTGCGGCAATGGATTTGAGACGATAACGTGTAAGTACAATTTTTCGACACCATCAAATGCATTTTTCTTTAAATTCCTTTTTTATTTCAAAAACGTATCTGATGAGAAAAAAAAATTGTTTAAGCGAGCTCGAAACCATTCGTGATGTGGGTCGTGACGAAACCCGAAGCTGCAGGAGTAACAAACGATTTCGAGAATCGTGGATTTGTACTGAAATATCGTCAACTTCCGTGCATCTTTGAATAAAATAAAACTGACGACTTTAACTCATTTGTACATTATATATATATATATATATATATAGTTTTTTTTTTATTCATTAATTAATTAATCATTGGTTTTTTTTCATTATAATTGATCTGTGATTAGGTTTTTTCTGCAAATTATCGGAACTCGTTTGTGGAATCTTGAAAAAAAGACAAAATTTCTACTGTACCAAAAAAAAAAAAAAAGTAATACAACATTTGCGAAGCGTTGAGAACGTAAAACAGATGAAATTTTTTAGTTCGAAATTAAAGCATAATATGAGTCAGCGCGAGTTTGGACCTAAATTAGGACAAAAGTTCGAACTTGAGATTGAAATTGGGATAAAAAATTAGAAGAAAAAAAAAACAAAAAAAAATCTCGCCTTACAAAATTAAATAAATACTTATAGGAAAGCTCGTCTGTTGAAAAAAAAAGGCATTTCAATCGTTAAAAATCACACTACCAGCGTGATTATCGACCTTTTCCTTCATAGCACGAAACCAAGCCTCAAGTGTTGTATTTTCAAGGGCATCCTTGAAAGCGTCACAACCCTCGACACTTCGCAGTACACCGTAAACAGCAAGATCTGAGAGATCAGGATTTTGTCCACCCATAAATTGACCACCTCGTGAATTTACGGCTTTGAGCCAATTGTTGATCTCATCGTAAAATGATTGTCGAACGTCATCTTTAAGGTGATGCCTCTTTTTCAGACGTTTGCCGATAAGCCACATCGCGCAAGCTCCAACATTTATCATCACGAAACGTTCCCATGCTGGAAAGTATTCTTCCCATTTTCCCACCTGAGAAATAAAATTAATTCAATTTTCCAACTACCATTGAGAAAAAAAAATTTCAATTTCAAAGAGTTCACTGTAATTTTTGGTAGTCGTTTTGAATTAAAAATGAAATATAATAAATAAAAAACTACTCACATCTGAGAACCAATTAAATGTTTGATAAGCTTCTCCAATAGTTCTGTAAACGTTCGGGGACAGCGTGTGGACGAAAACGTCGTCTGCCCACTTTCTCCACTTTCGTTCCTCACTGAATTAATAACAAATTGAGTAAATAGTCAATATGTAAATTTAAATAAAATTAAAAAAAAAATCTCGATATGAAATTTGGAATTTTTTTCTGCACTTACACAATATCGTCGAGAGATCGATCTTTTGGCACGGATCCCTGATACATGAGGAAATACTTGTTAACTATATCGTGCTGGAATTTTCCACTTAGATCGTTCAACCCAATTTTGGGATAATATTTAGCGAGCTCTTCGATTTTGTGGTTCGTATCATTAAGATATGAAGCTAAAACTGAGACGATCATGGAACTGTCGTTGAGCGGTTGATAACCACCGGCAACTTTTGCCAAAAGTATCGGGACTTTTTTGTAATCCGACCATTTGATCTCTTGACGCAAAACGGGATCGACCTCGACGACATCGTAAGATATTCCATAATAATCCAAAAATGTTCTGACCTGATATTTTTACGAAAAAATAAAAAATGTTAAATCTTCCAATATACGTTAAATCGAGTTTAATGAAAGAATTAATTCTTGTACAACCTTACAGCAAAAAGGACACGTTTGATACTGAAAGAGAGTCAATTTCAAGCCTGTCGTATCAACTGGAGAAATTATCTGAAATAAATATTATGAGTGTAATTATTCTAATTGTGGAGTAAAAAAAAAGGAGTGAATCGAAAATTTTAAACTTCTTTCTCATAATTTTACCCTATTTAAAACCCTCCATTATAAGCAAAATGTTTTTTTTTTTTAATATTTTTCTGCCAAGGTTTAGCAATTAGAATTTCGCGAGCAAACAGAACTCACTCAACTCACACCCAGATATTTTTCATGTTCGTAAGTGTTTCTAAAATTAATGTTTTAACTAACCGGAGAATTTTAAGGAGTTTGACAGAGAAATCTCGTAAAGGAAATTATTCCGAAAAGTAAAATATCTTCTGGAAGAAAGTAAAGATCGATTATTTTTTTGAGGTTATGTGAAAGTCCAAAATCAACGACGCTGATAAGATCTCGAAGATAAAGCGATAATTAATTTTTCAGAATATTTATCGATCACTTGGAAATAATAATTACAATAATAACTGCAATAATAATTAATAAAAAGAAAAAAAAATATTAAATTACGTAAATTTATCCGAAAAAAGAGTTGTCAAATAATGAATTTTTAACTTACCCTTCTGGACGGTTCAACTGGAGGTTTATACTTTAAAACTTCAATCTCAATTTCTTTGCCCTCGAGAGTAAGATTTTTACGATCACGGCTAATTTTTTGCAAGGCATAACCTATACCAACAAGAGCGCCGACAGTCGCACCGATCAAACTGACTTTAAATATTCCTCGTGATTTTGGTGCTTCAACGGGAATCGCACGAAATGCACGATTACACGTATTCTCGATTATAAATGGATTTACATTGATAAATCTGCAAGTTCTCGAGTATCTCGAGAGTTTGCATAACACGGCCATTTTTCGAGACAAATCACGAGCCGCTTTGTTTCAGTTTAAAGAGCACGAGATGACTGACGAAATGACGACGACACACAGGGGAGTTTTGTATTTAGGAATATTTTTTTCCCCCAAAATACGTAAATTGTCGAGAGAGTAAAAAAAAAAAATAATGAAACGTTATCTACTATCAATATATGAATAAATATTCAATGAGCTGAAAATCATACTTGTATTGGAAAATAATGTTTTTTTATAGTGACCAGTGACATCTGGTGGTGAAAATGGGTACTACGGATTGAGTTTAAAAGATGCCGGTGACAACAGGACAATTTCATTTAAATAAATGGACCATAAATTACGAGTATGACGTATGTTCATACGACTTATTTTAATTATTATAAATTTTTTATAATTTAGATATTTTCCGTCGTGTAATTCGTAAAATCAAGATATTTTTTCTGCACATGTCTCGTTAAATATTAGCTAAATTCACGTTTGGATCGTCACATGCTCGAATTTTCGAACGTTGGAGCGCCGCCTGGCGGCATAATCGGTGTACTAACGCCATCTGTGTAGCAAGCATATGGATATATGTATATATATAGGCATATGAAATGCATTGTGCGTTGCGGTTAATTCCGTTCTGAACGTTCGGAAGGTGTGCGGCAATTTTAGCAACGAGATGTCAAACGAGAAATCTTCAAAACGAATTGTCCTCGCATACAAGTATTGTGTTGTACCAAAATGCCGAAGTTCAACGACGAGAACATCGTCAAAAATATTTATGTCAGTGCCGAGAAATTTAGAGACACGTAAACAATGGTGCGAGGCTGCGGGATGTTCAGATTATAAAATGCCATCTACAGCATACATTTGCGAGGATCATTTCAATGTAAGTATATAAAAATCAGAGTAAAGGTAGGCACAGGCTCATTGTCATAGAAAGAGAGAGAGAGAGAGAGAGCAGACAGGCCAAGGGACAATGAAATACAAAAAAAAAGTTTTCTACACAACACGAGAGAGTGAATCTTTTTAAATGTAAAAATCAAAGGCGAAAGTTATTTAAAACAAAGCTTATGACTATTATTTATTATTTGAGCAACATTTTATAATTTAATATTTTTAAAATACGAAACCCAAATTTCACGTGATAAAAAAAATATGCTCGGTAGATGACGCTGATTGCCAGTGAATTCCGAGATATGAATTTTTTAGAATGTCCATTTCAATTTTTAGGAAAATATGTTTATTTTATATTTTACTATTTCATACATTTTTAACGTAAAATTGGCTAAATTATCTTCCTAAAAGGATGAAAGTTTAAACAAATCGTACATTGTCGAATATTTTTTTTTTTTTTTATGTTAAAAGATTAATTATTATTTTTTTGCTCTACAGTTGCCCGAGGACTTGATGAATTATCGCTATTGGAAATACATGGGAGGTCCAAAGGTTATGAAAAAGGGTATCCTGCCTCGTTTCTTCGCTTGTCAGAACGAAGTTTCAGATTTTCAAACCGTCGATCCACTTCGAACAACGAACGACAATGACAAGAGTATATTCGTGTGCGATCCTTTAAACGAGGAAAGCGAAGAATTTATTCTCCCTGATAATTTGGAGACACTCGAGCATGGAATAGCACCGATAAATTCTCCCAATTGTCCACAAACGATGAATCGTCGAACTCAAACGAAAAAGCGAGAAATGATGTCAAAATGCACCCAAGTCGTTCCACAAACTCACGAAATTGGCATATGCACGTCGCCCATAAAATCAAATCTGTGCACAAAATGTTCTCGTTTAAGGGAAGAAGAAGAAATTCCAATAAAAGCAAAAAAATCTCTGCTGGAAAATAGTAATTTTAATGAAAAACCAAACGACTTTGAAATTATTGTCGATTCTTCCAACGGTCGAATAACACAAGCAGAACGACTCGAAGAAATACCAGGTCGTCTGGAAACAATTTCGATGGATATTTGTGAAAATGATATGAAAATTGATCACAGCGAGATAATTTTGGATCCGTGTAATGGCCAAATAATACGAAATACACAGAAGGACATTTTACGAGAAGAAAAAATCGAGGAAACTAGCAAAACAATTGATAAATTAAAAAATAATATTTATGAAGAAACTACGAGAATTCTCATTGAGGATAATCCATTGCTTTTTCTCGGTCTTCCAAAAAATAATTATTTGCTCATTGACGAATTATCCGAGAGTTCAGGATTTTCAAAAAAATTTATACACCTCGTGTTAATGAAAATACGACAAAATATGACAAATGATATTTTATCCTTGTATTTTGGTCTGACGGAAATGCAAACTTTTCCATTAACGGAACAACATTTGTCAACATTTGCCAATTTCTTTTCGCGTTGGATCGTTTGGCCATCGATCAACGAGATGAGGCTTAATTTGCCGCTGCAATTTAGCGAGCGATATGGAAGAATTAATTCAATAATTGATATTTTCGATATACAAGCTGGCGAAAAGAATTTATCGATAAATCGCGCCGATGGCAATACAATGAAAAAATATCTCATTTCCATAACACCAGATGGCGTGATAAATTATTTATCGAGCGGTTACCACAGCACGATGACGGATATTCAAATTATTGAAAATTCGGAATATTTAAATCGTCTTCCAAATGGCGTTGCCGTTCTTGCCGACAGAGCATACAAAAGCATCGAGATACTTGTGCAAAAAAAGCAATGCACCCTCATCAGGCCACCTATTGTTCTAGTCGATTTGAAGAGCACCGAGCGTCGAAAGAGCACCATACAGATCACTTATGTTCGTGATTATGTTCAAAAAATCATCGGACAATTGAGAGAATTTAAATTTTTGCTAAATCATGCTTATCTCGAGGACAATTTTTTTACTCATCTCGATCATGCTGTTATCATAGCTGGTGGCCTTCTCAATTTACAGAAAAAAAGCTGCTCGTGAGTCAAGCTCACAGTAAAAACGCCAAACTCAATTATCGCTTGTATGAAAAAAAAAAAAAATGTTATAAAGTTTTTCCACGAAAACACAAAAATTCTTAATTCATTCATCTCTTTTTTATTTTATTTAATTAAAATTCGGGCTTTGATGATCATTTTTTCCCTACAATGATCCGTCTCTATAAGAAAATTGCAAATAAAATTGATTCCACTTTTAATTGCATGAAAAATTTCATCATACAATTGACAAAATTTTGATTTTTTTTTTTCTTGTAGAAAATCAGCTTTGCCTCAAGACTTATTTACCCTCTCATTGTTACCCTCCTTGAGGAAGAATATTCATTATTTTCTAGGACGATCCAATTTTCCCTGAAATAGTTTAAATTCGAGAAACGTGAAAAAAATAAAATAAACAGAAAATTAATTAAAGGAGATTAAAAGAAAATGGTAAATTTCACAAATTCGTGACTCAAATAGTGATAAATTTACGGTAAATCGTATAAGATCGAATAATGAAGAAAAAAAAAAATATATCGGATCACGCATAGTGTCGATAGACGGCAGTGCATCTGCTCGATATATACAAACGATTTTTCATGCTTTTACAAATTCCAGGGAAATTTCTCACGTGCAAACACGAAGGAAAGCCTTTTCATGGCAAATGCAAGAGTTTGTTATAGATATCGTGGATATATATATATATATATTAGTAATAGAGTCCAGAGTTAATGCATGAAAAGGAGCGTCAGGTGGAGCCTACTTTCTTTTAAAATTGTCCCGAGAAGGGGACTGCCGGTTTTACGCGCAATTCTGGGATGAGAGGAGTGAACGTTGATACATCACATCGCACAGTTTGCCAGTATGCCGTCAGTCTGCCGGACCGAGCAAAACTTAAAAATCGGTGCTAACATAGTTTTTTGATTATTTTAGCAAAAATAACGATCGTGTGATTTGTTTTTTTTTTTTTCATCATCTCACATTACGTATGACTATTGTAAAATAAAAGTGTTGGTTTATCATTAAAAAAAGTGTTTTCCAAAAGAATTTCGGTGAGTATTTTCGTTTTTTTAGACTGATTGGCAAATTTTTATATTTTTTTAAATGGAAAATTCGGAAATTTTTATTACAACAAAATGTTTTTATTTTTCAAAAAATTGATAATTATTGATTATTTAATGAGAATAATGCACAATTTTCTTTTTTTTTTCAAATTTGAATACGCGAATTACAAATATTATTTTAACTTTTCTTCATATTCGACCTTGAAAATCGTACAACCTTCATGAAAAACTTCCTGAATGAAAGATTTGAAATAAAATTGTTTTATCGGGAATTATGAAAAAAGCAAAAAAAAATAGTAATAATAATCGGGAATGAAATTAATTATTTTGGGTAAAATATTTGATACTCGAGAAAGGACGAGCATTTGGATGGTCAACCACGTGTACGCGTTTCTTCGTGTCTCGCATTAAAGTGTAAGTGACTACTAACCTCCTGACACAATTACCGATTGAGACGACAGATCGTTCACGAGAAGATCGAAAAAAAAAAAAAAAAAAGAAAAAAAAACGACGCGAAAATAAATATCTCTTAAACTTCCGGATGTTTCCTCATTCGAGACAATCATCATTCCGTTTCAACTATAGGTAGCTATAAAAATTTCTGTTCCAGTTAAATATTCAATTTTGCGAGTGAAATCACGTAGCTCAAAAGATCATTTTGCCAAATAATAATTTCTAATAATTAATTATCAATTTAAATATTTTTAAAGACTAATTAATCAATTTTTTTTTTTCATTATAATTAAATGCCCCTTTTAAATTAAAATGAATTGGCGTACTAAATGCTAAATTTAGCAGATGTAAAAACCAGCATTTTGCCAAATAATAATTTCTAATAATTAATTGTCAATTTAAATATTTTTAAAGACTAATTAATCATTATTATTTTTTTTTTCATTTAAATTAAATGCCCCTTTTAAATTAAAATAAATTGGCGTACTAAATGCTAAATTTAGCAGATGTAAAAACCAGCATTTTGCCAAATAATAATTTCTAATAATTAATTGTCAATTTAAATATTTTTAAAGACTAATTAATCATTATTATTTTTTTTTTCATTTAAATTAAATGCCCCTTTTAAATTAAAATAAATTGGCGTACTAAATGCTAAATTTAGCAGATGTAAAAACCAGCATTTTGCCAAATAATAATTTCTAATAATTAATCATCAATTTAAATATTTTTAAAGACTAATTAATCAATTTTTTTTTTTCATTATAATTAAATGCCCCTTTTAAATTAAATTAAATTGGCGTACTAAATGCTAAATTTAGCAGATGTAAAAACAAGCATTTTGCCAAATAATAATTTCTAATAATTAATCATCAATTTAAATATTTTTAAAGACTAATTAATCATTTTTTTTTTTTTAAATTCAAATGAATTGACGCACAAAATGCTAAATTTAGCAAATAAAAAGCAGATGACAAGCATTTTTCCAAATAATAAATATTAATAATGAGGATACAGCAATAATTAATTATTCGTGCAAAACAATAAATGAGAAATTTAATTAAAAAATTATATTAATTGATCGTTACGCAAAATAATTATTTTCGAACAGTTTATACTAATTTTTTAATTTTAAATAATTTTTGATTATTATTGTTTTGGTACAATTAATCATTTGATCAAATTACTCGTTTAAATGGCATTTTTCATTCGAGTCATCGCGCTGCTTTTTTAATGATAGAAAAGAAAAATTCGTTTGAAAAATCAAGATACGTGATTAAAATTCAAATAGTCAATTAGATCCGAGCCGAAAAATAATAAGTTTAATGCTGGTTTTCACTTGGCACATATTAGGGTCATGCCGAGTGAAATGTTACGTACGAATGCCGTCTGAATACGCAAGCGTTTTGATGGTATTTGTATTTGGTATCCACTCATGAATAAATTCATGTATTTTTTGTGTGTGTGTGCACAAAGATTTGTATCATTGTATGCACTCTACGTTTTATGTATAGCAAAAATATAACGATCAGAATTTTTTATATACTTTCGAGCGAGCAATTTATCATCCTGAATTTCGTCATTCACGATTGTACATCGCAAGAAATTAATAAATTAATATTTATATATTTGCAAATAAAAAATATTATCATTCATAAATTAATAAATGAAAAAAAAATTAAAAATGTTAAAATTTAATTTCGAGGGAAATAAAACAAACAGAAATTCGAGACGTTCGATCAAAGTAGCAAAGAGGAAGTTTTATATTTTCTTCATATGGTCATCTAGGTTGCATGAAACTATTCCTGCCCACTCAACGTTTCGTATCCGTGATTCTCCGATCGTCGGATTTTCCCCAACATTTTTTTTTTCAGATATGAAAACAAAAAAAAATTATTCTCTAACTTTTTAAAAGCATCGAAATAAAAATGTTTACTTCTTTCGAATCTTAAAAAAGGAATTTAAATAATGGAAAGTTGGATGCTGCATGAAAAAATTCTTCGGTAATAAAAACATTGCGATAAAAAAAAAACTTATCGTCGTGGTACCATTTTTGAATTTAAAAAATTTTAGATTTAAAAAAAATAATGCTACTTGAGAATGAATCGAAATGACAATTTGTCATTTCGATTCAAGTACAAATTTTTTTTTTAAATCTAAAAATAGAAGCTTGAAAAAAATGGAAAGTGGATGCCACGTAAAAAAATTATTCTGCAATAAGAAAGTTTATTTCGGTGGTACAATTTTTTCAAGCATCGAAATGACAAAAATTGAGTTGTTTATCGAGTCCCATTTTTTTCGGGACTAAAAGTGAAACTTTGAAAAATTGAATTTGCGAACTCAAAAAAATTCTTCGGTAATAAAAACATGCGATAAAAAAATGTTTCACACCAAAACCTGCTTTGGCACATCTTAATAATTAAGGAAAATCTTTCCTCATGGAGAAAGGTTAATTTAAAAAATTAAAAAAATAACTGTCTTGATAAAAAAAAAAATGAAATTTCACTCATTTTTCCTTTCACTCCCTATAGCAAATATGTGAATTTTAACTCCCGAGAGATAAAATGTGCCCCGAACCAAAGACTCTCGTAGTCGATAAAATTCAATCGTGTCCGGAACAATTCCAGCTTGTCTGCTAATTCCTGTTTTCATTTTTTTTATTTATTTCTCAATGCACACAAACGTGTATTTTCCGGGCTTGGATCAGGATCTCATTAACAGGTCTTTACCACAAGATTTCATAATTGATTGTGAATTTCCTAGAAACTCCAGAAGTCGAACAGAGTTATTACGATTTTTTTCTTCAAATACAGGCGTGAGTTAGCAAAAAAAAAAAAAGTTCATTCCGTTACAGGAACAATTTTCAACAAACCGGTATAGTGAATACATTAGTTATGCACTCGTTGGGCTATAAAAGAAAAAGAAAAAAAAATCATAACTGATCGACATTACGATAGTAAAACATAAAATAAAAATTCGCCTACATTGTGTGATGGGAAATTTATTCAATTCTGGTTTACTACCAGAAATATCTTTTTTTATACATTTTGAAAAAGAAAACGAAACAAAAAATCGATTCATGGAACATGGAAATATATATTTAATGGTTGTGTGAAACCAGAATTGAGTAAAATTTCGCTTCGTGTCTGTGATACGTTCGATCTAAAGGAGCAAGTGAAACATATATATATATAAATCTCGTGCAAATTTCGTGTGCACCTACATATATACATATATATATATGCGTTGGGCTATACAAGAAAAAAAAAGAAAAAAACCATAACTGATCGACATTACGATAGTAAAACATAAAATAAAAATTCGCCTACATTGTGTGATGGGAAATTTATTCAATTCTGGTTTACTACCAGAAATGTTTTTTTAATTCATTTTGAAAAACAAAACGAAACAAAAAATCGATTCATATAGACATAGAAATATATATTTAATGGTTGTGTAAAATCAGAATTGAGTAAAATTTCGCTTCGTGTCTGTGATACGTTCGATCTAAAGGAGCAAGTGAAACATATATATATATAAATCTCGTGCAAATTTCGTGTGCACCTACATATATATATACATAGATACGAGTGCACACTCAAGATTTGCACTTTTCCACAGAGAGAAAGTTGTGGAACGAGCTTCTTTGCGTCCAACCCCAGTCAGAACGAGAGAGAAATAGATGTAATGTGATGTGGTACAGTTTTACCAGTTAAACTCCCGCGCACGGGTGAGCACTCGTTAGGTAATTAATGGTAATACAGGTGTATGCGTCGTCGACAACGAGGCATGACGAAATAATTTTTTTTTCTTTTTTTTCGTACGTGAATATTTTACATACTCTTTCATAGTCCAGAGCGTTCATTGCACATTAAAAAAAAAAAAAAAAAAAGTATCATTGAGCTTGCGTGACGATTATTAATTTTAGAACGTTACACATATTTTATTATTATTAATTATGGTACACCCATGTGTACCATAATTCGTTGGGTTTTGGATCATTTAATTCAAAGCTCAATTTATTATAGAATATAATTTATTAATCGATATTATATAGGAACAATAATAATCTACGAATTTTGTCCAAAAAGAAAGGGAGTCTGTTGATTCCGGTGGAATAGAATTCGGGAATTTCGTGGAACTGGTGAATTCTTCGAACGATTCTTTTGAGCTTTGCAATTATTTTTGCAACAAAGCATTATTATTATTTTTTAATTTTTTTAATACACACATTGTATTTATCGAGCAGACAAAACGAAACTTCATAATTTCAGACTGCAGTCATTGATTTCCTTTCAATGGCAAATTATTGAAAAGGTCAGAGTGTAAAATTAGAGGTGAAAATTTTCAAAAGATTCATTTAATAATTCATTAACAAATCAAGAGCTGTAGAAGGAAAAATATATCGAAGGAGAAGCCAAAAAATTCCTTAAATATGCTCTGGGTATGTGTGACCCATGTGTAAAATTCTAGTGTTAAAGTGATTTGAGTGTTGCATTTTTTTTTATACTCACTGGAAATTGCAGCAATATATCTTTTACAATTTTTTATTGGCAGATTTCGCGAGAGCTCGGGACGTGTAAAATTGGAATAAATGGCCACGTATAAAACATTTATTATCTGCCTTATTGATTTTTTTTTTTTTTTTTTTTTCAATCGTTGCAAATTGTATTCGATTTTCAAAATCTCGGTGTTTTTTTTCCCTTGCGTAACGGTAGAACTATGGCCTATGATAAAATATCTATATTTTACGATACACTTAAAATTTTTCAAAAGATTAATTTAATAATTAATTAATAAATTACTACCTGTAGAAAGAAAAGCGAAAAAAATCCTGTTTCATTTAATATGCTCTGGGTATGTGTGACCCATGTGTAACATTCTAGCGTTAAAGTGATTTGAGTATTGCATTTTTTTTTTATACTCACTGGAAATTGCAGCAATATATCTTTTACAATTTTTTATTGGCAGATTTCGCGAGAGCTCGGGGCGTGTAAAATTGGAATAAATGGCCACGTATAAAACATTTATTATCTGTCTTACTGATTTTTTTTTTTTTTGTTTTTCGATCGTTGCAAATTGTGTTTGTTATGCAATATCGCGTTTATTTTTTTCCTTGTAAAGTAAAAACTATTGTGTATAATAAAATATCTATATGTACGATTCATTCTATAATCGATCGATAGAAATGAATTTCTCTAACGCAATAAATTATATAATTTGTTGCCTAATTCAAAATATTTTTTTTTCTATTTTCAACAGAATTTATTGAATCTGTCGAATATTTTCAGGCAGTTTAAAGGACATTATCGGGATTCTCGTGATAAAATATCGTAATGCAAAATAATAAAAAAGTGTGCTTCGATGAATTTGTAGAGCTTGAATGAGAGAAATTGAAGAGTTGCCTCGCATTTTACGAGATGCATCACACACACACACACGCACACAAAAAAATAAAAAATATATATATATAGATATATATAGAAATGGACAAACATTTTATTCGCTCCACAGGCACAAAATGGTGAAGTACATTGAGGCAATCAATATTGACTTTCTTGTTGTTGGTACGTTTTACATTTGAATTCTCATAGAGCCAGGACTACTCATGCTACCTTCATGATGAATTGCAATTTCTAAATAGAAATGAAGGCTAAGCATCATACGGTCTACTTTCGTAATAGCGCTTTGTAAAATCTTCATTGGAAATGCAATAAAGACTCTCGCGAACACGCGTCCAGTTCCCTTTTTCTCAGACAATTCAAGCATTTGTTTATAATTTTTTTCCTCTTGTCAATAGAAATTTTGCGTTGCATTCAAGTCGCAATTATTTTTACATCCGGATCCGGGCAGGTATAAAAAAAAATGTTTTCGCTAAACTTGTTTTTTTTTAGACGCGGTAAATTATTGAAGGACACGATGTGAATTCTCGTGAAAAATGCTCGAAATGAGAATGAAATGTTTATGGTGAAAAAAAATAAAAAATAAAAGAATGATGAAACGGCGTGAAATTAACGATCAAGATTGAAAATGTCTTCTCATGAGGCAACACACTTTTCCAACTCGATCGGGTGGTCAACCGATGAGTATATACTTGGAGTCCGTATGGGTTGACCTGGTTTACCACTTTCAATCACTCACTCGATTAGTAATAGAGCGCGAAATCATTGTCAGGGTGAATCGTGCTTTCTTTCGTTAACAGGTTCAATGACGATGGAAGGGAGAAGAGCCTCGCGCGGCATTGCGGACTCGCATAGTTTGTACTTTTACAATTAACACTTTTCCTCATTAATAACAATAGCGACAAACCGAACAATAAATCGATTAAATAAAAAATGAATAAAAATATTAAAAAAAAAAACAATTTATAAAATAAGAAAAAAAAAATGTCAACTATTATGATTAATAAAGTTTAATTAATAAATGAAATTTATTTTTTTAATTATTTTTAAAATTAAATTTTTAATTTATTTTTAAAATTTGTTTAAAATTAATAATAAATGAAAATAAATAAAATTAATTAAATTCATCGATAAGATCAGAGATTAAATTTTTCGTATAATCTTTGAAATGTTTCCGATTAACGTATATATTATCTGATGAAGAAATAAATAAATTACGAATGAAATAAAGAAAAACTACATGTATTTGTGATCTAATTTTACGCCTCTGATTACGGCACTTAAGGGGCCTACTAAGTTTGAATTTTCACTCGTTCAGACACGCGGATGCGCTCGTTGAACGAAAAATCTGGGTCGTCGTAACGGATAGAGATCGAGCGGAGCCTCTTCGTGTGTTTGTGCGTTCTGATGTGATTTTCTCTCTCTCTCTCTCTCTCTCTCTCTCCCTCTTTCCCTCGAAGATGTGGCTGCGTCAGAAAAAAAGTGGGAGGAGAGAAAAAAGCCACCGATGGTGAATGAAACTTATTTGATGCGTGACTTAGATTGTTGATTAATTTATGTATTTGATTATTTATGTACTTGATTGTGAGTAATTTATGTATTTGATTATTTATGTTTTTGATTACTTATGATTATATTATTATGATACAAAGCAACAAAGGTCGAGTAAATAAAAATATTTTGATCGAAATTTTCACAAATTATCGCGAATTTTTTTTTTTGTTTTTTTTTCAAGATTTTTTTTCTACTTTTTGATAAAAAATTTTGGGGTTACCCGAGAATGGCTATCAAATTTGTGATCATCGACAAAAAATACATGGATAAAGGATTTAAAATAAAAAGGAAATAAAATTTAAAAAAATATTTTTATTTTTCCATTTTGGTAAGAAATAATAAGTTAGTTCACTAAAACGGCTGAGACTTTTTTTCCTGTTGGGTCAGCGTCACCAACCTGTGCTCATTTAATTCATAATCGTTTTAGCTTTGAAATGCCGTTTGATTAATTGGACTGCGATTTTTTTCAAATTTATTACAAATTTTTAAAATCGTACCATCGATTTTCGTCCAATTTTTGCACACGTAACCTTATGACCTTCTGTCTTAATTATTGTGATTTTCAAAGTGCTCCAATGACCACAAAAACCGACATATTTGAATAAATCAAAAGGCATTTTTCAAGTCTACTCTTGGCTTTTCCAAAACCCTCCATATAAATTTAAATCGGTTGAGTAGAAGTCGAGTTACCTCAAAAATAGGGTCAAAAATAGGGATTTTCGGGGTCAACAGCCAAATAGCTGAAAATGGCAAAAAAAAAAAAATCCTCTGGGCCTTTTTGGCCTATTTGATCGGAAAATTTCTGTTAATTACGAATCACACCAAGTTTTATTTCATGAAAAACTCAAAAATTAAATGTAAAATGATGAAAAAAAAAAAACTTTTTCCTAACTCTAATATATTTTTTTTTATCGATCTGCGTGTATATTACGTACACGTAATATGCATCAGTAGTCGATCGGGTGGTCTGAAAGTGGCGGAACTCGCTTATGAAAAGCAAGTCCGGATAGGTCAGGCAAAAAGAAAGTAGTAGGCGAATGTTTTTTATTAGGTGTCTCTCTGGGTTGTTCCGTCTTCGTGGCTAATTTGGCACGCGTATCGCGAACTTTTGTGTGTCTCTATACGATCGTGCGCTCCTCGACCCACGCACTTGTTGACACAAAATATTTCCGACACCTTTTTTTAAACCAGCAGAGAAATAGAGAGACAAAAATTAACATAATAAAACGCATATGTGTATTTTTAATCCACTTTAATTACACAGCAAATAAAGTCATAAAATTTGCTATTTGTTTTTTTATTTTCTCTCTCTTTTTTTTTTCTCACACCCAATTTGCACGACATAATTCGTAACACTCTCATGTGACAAAATAAATTTCATTCTTCGTCATTATGAAGAGAAAAAAATCTTTTCTCCCTCTCTCTCTGTTGTATTATTTAATTCCAACTCGTACAAAACAAAGAAACCGACAATCTCGAAAGGGTTTGCGCAACTTTGGGTTGAAATAAACGAGAAATTATATATATGTGCGGAATCATGTGTGTAATTTTTGTACTTTCCGAGTTTGTAGAAATTTCATTTGTATATATATATATATATATATATGAGACGTGCTCCAATTTTGTACGTGAAAAAAAAAAATCTCTATTTTATTCGAATAAATAATAATTAAAATATCCTCTCAATTACGAGAAAAGTGTTATAACTTTCATTTTTTTTTTTCTTTTTATAATTATGAATAATTACCGCGTAAAATCTTTTATCTCATTCAAGTTCGTATGAAATTACAGTCGATAATTCGCCCCTCCACAATTGGCCTTCACAATCGAAAGTTGACTTCGTAAAAGAATACAAGAAGGGTGCAGTCGTGCGCAAATCCAGCACCAGATCGTGCATTAATTATGCAGTAATGATAAAATAATATTTTTAATACCACTTTGGGTCAATAAAAAAAAATTTAATTAATTTTTTATTTTTTTTTAAATATTAAGTTCGTTGAGATTAATTTTAAAAATGTTGAATTAACGTTAATTTTTTGTCCAACAAGACAGTAATGATAAAATAATATTTTTAATACCACTTTGGGTCAATAAAAAAAAATTTAATTAATTTTTTATTTTTTTTTAAATATTAAGTTCGTTGAGATTAATTTTAAAAATGTTGAATTAACCTTAATTTTTTGTCCAACAAGACAGTAATGATAAAATAATATTTTTAATACCACTTTGGGTCAATAAAAAAAAATTAATTAATTTTTTTTAAATATGAAGTTCGTTGAGATAAATTTTAAAAATGTTGCATTAACGTTAATTTTTTGTCCAACAAGACAGTAATGATAAAATAATATTTTTAATACCACTTTGGGTCAATAAAAAAAAATTTAATTAATTTTTTATTTTTTTTTTAATATTAAGTTCGTTGAGATTAATTTTAAAAATGTTGAATTAACGTTAATTTTTTGTCCAACAAGACAGTAATAATAAAATAATATTTTTAATGCAACTTTGGGTCAATAAAAAAAAATTTAATTAATTTTTTTTAATATTAAGTTCGTTGAGATAAATTTTAAAAATGTTGCATTAACGTTAATTTTTTATCCAACAAGACAGTAATGATAAAATAATATTTTAAATACCACTTTGGGTCACTAAAAAAAAATTTAATCAATTTTTTAATTTTTTTAAATATTAAGTTCGTTGAGATAAATTTTAAAAATGTTGCATTAACGTTAATTTTTTATCCAACAAGACATTATGTCAGTCATATTAATTGACAAATTCGAATTAAAATTCAACATCGGACCAAAATTTCCACGTCGTACAATGAATGAAAAAAAAAACGTCCCAAAATCCTCACGATCGATGTTATTTTTTTTTGTGCAACAAGAAAACATTATGTCAGGCATCTGCATTGAAAGATCGAGAATCATCTGTCATTGTTAGAGGTGAAAGCTACCCCATTATGTATGTAAGTGCTTGAGAAACACGTGTTTTAATCTCACATTGCGCAATGCTTAATCTATTGTTTAACGAGAGGGGGAGGGAGAGAGAGAGAGCGAAGGAAGGTGAGAAGGTGCAGGACTTGTACTTCGTTGACTCGGAACATTTTTTTTTTTTCACACCAAAATTAATACCTTATAATTCTTCTTTGCCACTTCTAATTAATCCAATGATTAATTAGAAAGCCATTTTTTTTTCTCTCTCTATATTTTCAAGTTTAAATAATTTCAATCCACCGAATAAAAATTTCACTTGATAAAAAGTGAATATACGTTCAATTTTCATTTCCCACGCTAACAAAGGAATTGCATATTTTCTATTGTATACCAGAAGATACTTAATATCGTCATTGTTCGATTTATTGCCTCTCTCAGTGTTAAAATACATGACATGAAATATTTACGAGTCAACAATTTATTTTACGAGTCATTGATTGACGCTCGTAAAACCGCAGACATCCGTTCGTAAAAAAAAATAAAAAATTACCTCGACAAAGCGAGATCGATGATCTAAAAAAAGTCAAGTATCAAAACTGATCGTGATTGGCGAATTAATAATTTTTTATGGTTTTACAAAATTTTATGACATTTACGTAAAAAAAAAAAATTTAAATATACTTTGTGACTGAATAATTTTTTTTTACCCCACAGCATGGGATGAAGAAATGAATTTTTTTTTTATTACTTTGTGCATGCAAAAATACAATTTTATTGCGAGGACTTTCGATTACTGAGAAAATTTATACGACACGCATGAATATATATATATTATATATAAATATATATAAATTGAATCGAAGTTGCAGAGCAGAAAGGGAAAGGGAAACTGATCGCGATTGACGAATTAATAATTTTTCATGGTTTTACAAAATTTAATGTCATTTACGTAAAAAAAAAATTAAAATATACTTTGTGACTGAATAATTTTTTTTTTACCCCACAGCATGGGATGAACAAATGAAAAATTATTTTATTACTTTGTGCATGCAACAATTACAATTTTATTGCGAGGACTTTCGATTACTGAGAAAATTTATATGACACGCATGAATATATATCTATATATTATATATAAATATATATAAATTGAATCGAAGTCGCAGAGCAGAAAGGGAAAGGCGATATGTTGGAATCAGAGCGCGACCAATTATCCTATGGGTTTGTGCATTAAAAAAAAAAAAAAAAAAAAAAAAAAATTCAGACTGACTCTTGCGATGTATGATAATCGGATAATTTATCGCACATTTATACGCGATGATTTGATAAAAATTTTGAAAAATTGGCTACTCATTCGAGAAAAAAAAAAAATTAAAATTTTTGAAAGAAAATATTGCCATAAACTTTATTCATCTTTGACCAACGTCGATTAATTTTTTTTTTCTTTTTTCATTTATTTTTCCTCATTTTTATCGAAGGAATATTTTTTTTTTTTACAGAAATCCATTTTAACCAGGTGATCTGATGCCCCGGCAAAATGATATCAAAGGCAGTATTATGTCGTAAGTTATGGAGACTGATAATGTGTAAAACTTTTTTATTATTGAAAAAAAAAAAATAATAATAATGTCAAGCTAAAAATTAAGTTCAAAATAATTTTACCATAAATGGAAAAATGCTTAAAAAGGAACGATTTGAGTGAATATTAACGATGATAATTTTCTGCTTTCAGATATTTTAGTGATATGGGGACTGGCTCAAGTTACGGTTCAAGCAAACCGTCCAAGTATGCCTGTAAGTATTTCATGCATTTTATTTTCCCTATAATAAATTATTTGGAGTAATATTTTTTTTCAATTGAATTAATTAATCAATTTAATTTATTTGATTATCGAAATAATAAATAAAAATTAATTGATTGATTGATGATTAAATATTTCCAATTATAAAATATTTAATGAATAAATTAATAATTGAAAAAATGATTTTAGGCAGGAGTTCGTTCGTCGATGATAGCGAACGGTTGGCGTCCATTGACAGCCTACGAGGGTAAAAACAACGGCCATCATTCATCCGGCCCAAATATTGGTGTATCTCCAAACGAGCGTCACTCAGGGCCACATCCGGTGCACGGAAAGCTTCACGAGCACATGGCAACTTCGGAAAAATTGATCACAAAGCACAGCAAGCCAAGTCACGATTACAATCCCCCGAGTATCCTGGGTAGTTTTAGCGCATACGGTCATTCCGTTTCAAAAGTTCGACCGGAAATTCAAAAATCTTATCCAAAGCAAATAGTCTCGGAAACCCGTGAATTTTCATTTTTAGTTCCCCCACCACGGGAGCCTGTTCGGTATGACATTGATCCTTATCAGAAGGTCATACTTCGCGACAACGATGCATATCTTCGTCAGCCTCAACAGTACATAATTTCACATCCGGTTGGCCCCGGAAACAGCCAGTATTATCCGAAAGGTAGTTCAAGTGGCGCTGCAGTCGCGGCGAGTACACATGTGCTGGCAAGCTCGAAAAATCGTCCGGTAATAACGGAATACAACATACAGCAACCTCATCGTCAGCAGCAACAACAGCAGCACGTTCCATTTGAGTCTTTAAAATTATCCAACACAAAGCTTTATCTCCAGCCTCCGAGTGCAAATGGACCATTAAATTTTGGCCACGAGCAACAAGCGACTGACAATATTTACGAGCGTTATCCCTCCTCATTGTCACCCCACGCTCAACAATTGACCCAAGAGGGTAACAACTTTTATTCTCAAGTCAATCATCCCTCGCCATCATTCAAAAGTCCCGCGCTCGAGCGCGATCCCTCCTTCTTGGTTCACGAGAGCCATGAAGTTAGCTACGGTACGCCAGCGCCGCCTGGCGGATTAGGGACATACGGAAACTTCAGGCCATCGTCTTCCTACGAGAGTCTTCATTCACCGGAACGTTACTCGACCTCAAGACCGAGCCAGGCGCCGCAGCCTGAAAAGTTTGTACCCTCAAAAACGGATAATACTCGTCAGCAGCAGCAGCAACAACAAAACTACGGTCAATATAATCAAAAGCCTGGAAATCCAAATTTGGACAACAGCATAGTATCCCCAGAGCCAAATTACTCGAATGGCATTGCAAATACTTATTATATATCGGAACAGCAGAGTCTTATACCTCCAGCACCGACTTGGTCACTTCCGGTCAAGAGCAAAGTCACCGTTGACATTAACGAAGTTTTGCCAAAGGCAAACCGTCCGGCAAAATTCAACGAGCCCTCAAACATCGAGCCAGTTCGTCAGAATGTTCAACAGAATCTTCACGACTTTTTGTTTCCGCGTCCTGAGATACAGCAACAGCATTATGCCGGTAATCCCTTGGACCTGATTAATCAACGACAACCGGAAACGATATACGAGACACCTGAGAGTATTTCACTCAAGCACTTTAACGAGCAACAGTACAGACTTCAACAGCAATTGCTGCAACGTGATCGTGAACGATTGAGGGAACAAGAATTGCAGAGGCAACAGATCGAGCTTGAACGAATTGCAGCAATGAGACAGCGAGAAAAAGTGACTACGACGATTTCGAGACCCACTCAGGAAACTCCGAGACCAACTGTTGAGTATATCGACACGACACTCACTTACGTCGATCAGAATAATCCGGAGGAGGATATTCGTAAAATTCCTGGACAACAGTACATTCAGCAGGAATATCAGGAAGTTCCGTTTGAATCTATTAGACCGGATATTGATGCTGGCCTGACTTACGAGGCAGAAAATGTTAGCACGATTCCTGATGTTTTTGGCAAGGTCACCCTTCAGCCAGAGAAATCGACTTACACGGCCTCCGAGACGCCATCCGGACATCGAAATCGACCTCGCAAGCCTACAACCGGAAGTACCCAAGAGCCACAGCTACAGCCACAGCTACAGCAGCAGCAGCAGCACCGTCGACGAAAACCAACAACGACCCCAACTTACGAGGATCACAATTATCATGAAGAGGAACAGCATCATCTAGCGACCCTAGCTCCAAATCCAATTGTCCAAAGTCCTGGAACTCCATACTCTCACTCGCCCTCCACCGAGCAATTAACGACAACTGTTGAAGCAACAAGTTTTCCATCGACAACAAAGACCACCACATCATCAACAACAACAACAACGACGACAACAACTACTCAGAGACCGAGAACTCGACGACCAACGGTCGTCAATTCATCGACAGGACGTAGAAGACGACCGACGACAAGGACAACTCAAGAGCCCGAGATTACGACCATGCCGGTAACTTATCAACAGCTTGAGACTGATACTTCGCGAAGGAGACGAATAAAACCATCAACGGTGGTAATTCATCAGACTCAGTATGAAATTGAGCCAACAACGACCACGGAGAAAAAGAGATACGAGATACAAAATTACGGTCATAAATTAGGAGCTAGGGAGGAGGACTACATTACCGACAGTCCAGTCGAGACTTACAGTTCTGAGGCTGAACAATTTTCCCCTCAGCAGTCTTATGGTTATACGAACGAGCAGGATGCTCTTTATTATACCCCATCCTATGATACTCAACTGACCACTGGTCAAGAATCGACGGATTACGAGACTCCGAGTTATCCAACGAGTTCCACGAGTCTATTCACCCACGGAAGTCAAACTGAGACTGTCGATGACACAGAAATTAAAAAGAATATTCGTACAAATATACCCCTTGAAGAATTATTCATAAACACCGAGAGACCTACAACAACGACCGTCGCACCAACAACAACAACAACAACAACAACAACGACAACGACAACCACGACGCCCAGACCGGTGACAGCAGCGCCAACGAGAAGTACCCAAAGTAGAACTACGGGAATCCCCGTGACGACCGCCGAGGCTGCGCACGCAACTCGCCCCTCCACTCACCGAATGCGACCAATGAGATTCGGTAACTCGACACGACCACGTTTCAGCATCAAGGATTACAAAAGTCGTTTGGATTATCGTAATAGAATGTCGAGCACGAGTGAAGCTCCTTCCGTTGTCACGAGTCGTCAAAAAATGGGCACGAAAATTACTCAAGACGTTGAGAACCAGACCGTCGAATCGACGACCGGTAGATACAGACACATGTCGAGGGTTTCATACCGAATTACGTCAACGACGCCATCTTACGGTAGACGTGGAGAAAATGGCAGTTCTACTACTGAGAGAGTGAATAAATTTACCCCAAAGCGTCGTTTGCACACTAATCATCTGTACAGAAGCAAAATGGCGACAACCAGCACGACGACCGCTGAGCCTTCGGCAGAAGATGACGACGTTGCGAACTCAACAAATACAAGGCACAATTCTGTGAGAAATGAGAATGTCTTTTCGGCCTCGATAAGAAGACGACCGTCTATGAAACATGCAGTTTTCACGCAATCAAGTGATTTACGAACGACCCGAAGAGACTCAACCGAAATGGTGCCTGAGGAAACGAGCTTTTATTCACCGGTCATCACGCAACTTCTGACGGGATCTGGCAAAGATTTCGAGAGTCCACAAAATGGTGACAAGAATGATCACGTGATTGTCGTGAGCGAGGAAAATGGCGGAATTTTACCAACAACGAGCCAGACGGAAATATCGTCGAGTGGAAATGATGAGAGTTTGAGGCCGATTAGGGTCGAGGATTCGAATGTTTTTGAATATTCTCCAGTGACGACTGCAAGTCCGAGCGAACCCCCTGGACAGACCGAGGCTCTTGTGAAGACGGACAGTTATGTGACCGCTAATTCGCAATTGGAGGAGGATCTTTTTGCCAAAGCATCGCAGAGCGTTGCCGATCTTACGAGTTCAGCATCGGCTCTTTACGACAAGCCTGGCATGTTCAAGGCAGTTTCCGTTGCACCATTGGCTGGCGAGGGTGGCGCTGCGATCAGCAGCCGTTTTAAAATCAATCACGAGAAACCTACATTACCGATTGAGGCCTTCTTTCACGAACTTTCCAACAAAAATTAAATATTTCAACGACAAAATGAGCATTGAACAGAGTTTACTTAAAAATGACACATCTCGTTCATTTCCATATTGATCGTTTCAACTTAAAACTCGTATATATGTATTTAAAAAAATCTTTAAACCAAATATAAAAGTCTCGAAAAGATATATATACATCGTGTAAATAGTTACGAAAAAAAAAGTGAAACTTTAGTATTATTTATACGTCTTATTTATTTTATTAGTGATTATGGCGTGTGTACGATCGAACTTGTATCGATATTTTATTATGCAATAAAATAAATATCTATTTCTTATTGAATTTTTCGTCTGTTTTAATGCATAATTACGTAAATATTAAGACCTGAACAAAAAAAAAAATGGCGAGAAAAAACGTAGGAAAAAATAACAATTGTAATATTTTGCACAATTCCCTCTATGTACATATATATATATACATTTTAAAAAATTATTTCCAGCAACAATTTTGTTTACCCAACGAAAGAAAATAGTCGTAAAATCCTATGAAACGGTTATATTCTTACACAAAGCCCACGGTATATATCCTTTAGTGTCAATTCCAAAGGATACACACAACGTCAATGAATATTGTACGGATTATCGCTTTTCTATTAGTTGTGTGAAGCTTGATCCGTGCGGGGTCGTTCAGAGAGCGTGCCCTGGAGGTGCGCCCGGAACGGGGCAGGACGGAGCAAGCTTTCCAGGGGGCAGCAGCGGATAAAGATAGAGAGAGACAAACACAAACATACACATATGTATATATACATCGCTCAATCGACTGTTACCAATCAAAAGGGCATAACTCGTACGATTTAACGGGTAAAACGATATTACATCAACCCCTACAATTTCCAACAGCCCCTATATACATAATATATAGTAGATATACGTCATTTATGACACACACGCACACACACACACACACATATATATATATATATCGATATATTGTTGAAGTGAGATGTGCATATGTGTCTATAGATATGGGACACTCGTCAACAAACAGAGACAGAGAATTTATAGCGTTTGTGGTGATATTGTATTATATAGTTTAGCCTGGAACGTTTTAGCTTATGAGGGATGAGAAGGGGTCGTGAAAGTAGGAACAGCATCAGCATCAGTACCAGAGAGCGCGCGCGGGAGAGAGCGAGAGAGAGAGACAGAGAGAGAGAGAGAGAGAGAGGGAGAGAGACAGAGAGAGAGAGAGAGAGAGAGGGGGGGGGGGGAGCGAACAACATCATCAGAATGAGAGGGCAAGAGGGAGAGAGCGAGAGAATGCAGCAGCAGAGCTTCCCCTTTCGTCCTGCTAACCCCATCAGCAGTCGTGCTCCCTCTTCGGCATCCCCAATAGCCGCAATGTGCACTTCCAACTCTCCCCCCCCCCTCTCCCGCAGCCCCTTCGTTGCCCCTCATACAACCCTCCGGTAAACGATGCCAGAGAGAGGAAAACCGGGAGAGGGATCATTTCTCTCTCTCTCGCTCTCTCTCTCTCTCGCTTCTCTCGTTGGCCCGCCCGTTTCAACCCTCAATCTTGCGACAATCAGTCAGTAATCGGGCGTCAACGAGCTTGCCCACGCGCCGCACGCTCTTCCGACCGGCTAAATTTCCACTCGGGTGCAAGAGAGAACGAGCTATAAATGCGCAAATTAGAATCACGTGTCCCTTAAAAAAAAAAAGAAAGGAAAAACATGTTTTTAAGTTTCTCTCTTGGCACTGTGTAATTTAAGATTATTAATCATAATGAGAGAAACTTTTATGGTTGATTTTCTGGGCCACTCACGCACGTGGATTACCACGTGACTGATTTTTTTTTTTTTTTTTTTTTTTTTTTTTTTGCGGATGCTGGAAGGGGAAAATGGAGACGTAAAGAACGATGACGAGAAAATTACCGGAATTTATCGCGTATGAAACAGATCTGTGTTAACTGTGGCGGAAGAGTGAATTATAGGCGCGCGTGTCGTTTTTTTTTTTTTTTTTTCTTTTGTGTTGAAATCGCAGATCGACGAGTGGCAAAACGTGAAAAATTGTTAAGCTACAAAAAAAAACATGATTTTGTGGGAATTATTTTTTTGGATTCTGCGCATGCGCATTAACGTGACTATAGATTTTCAGAGGGCGCCAAAACAAAAAATCGTTCAATGATCGATAACGATCCTGATTATCGACAAAATGTCAGAGTCCCATTAAAAATAAAATGAAGATGCCAAAAAAAAAAATACGTTCCCAGGAACGAGCGAAGAGAATGGAAAATGAAATTTGAATAATAATCATAACGATGTTTTTTATCGATGAGAAATTTTCGATTGATTTTATTGGAAATTTGAAAAGGACGAGAAAGGTGAAAAATTTATTAGGAAAATAGTGCCAAGCTTCAAAAATGTCTTTCTACAAAGATAAACCGCCGAAAAGCCAAGGAAAAAAAATGAAATGTAAAATTTTCCAATTTGTCGCAGGCTCATAAAAAAAAAAAAAAAAAAAAAAAAAAGAAAGAAGAGATTATTAAATGGACGATAACGAGTTGGAGGTTAGAAATGGCGAAAAACGAGGAGGAAGGAGAGAATTTATCGATGAGAAAAAAATTGAATCGTACGAGAGAAAAATAGTAGAACGGGTGAAATCGCTCGAGTCGATGAATTTTACGAATGAGGGAGGAAAAATTGGGAATTGCAATGAAAAATCGGCCAGAGTTACGAGAAGACGAAGAGGTCGAAGAAGAAGAGCCGAAAGAATTCGTAGTCGAAGCAACAGCAGTGGAAAAAGTAGCATCAGCGACGCTAGCGCCGCGACGACAACGAGCAGTAGCGACGGTTACAGCGACACTAGCGCCATTAGCGGAACTTGGCACGAACATATTTATGCAGCACCGCCTCGAGTACCAACAGCTCACATGATAAGCGATATACTCGGCTGGACGAGGCCGGAAATTAATTTTAAATCATTAAAAACAAGTCACGAACTTCCTCACACCGATACGAACAACGAGGAGATAGTTTTGTCCGTTTTACCGGCTAGTTCGAGTTACGAACTTTCCGGGACTCTTCAGCGCCCTCTCGGACTCGAACAAGCCACAAAATTATCAAGACTGACGCGTTATTCGCCCGAGACGATCGGTAAAGAATTTCCTATTGATTCGCGATCATCAGCGCCACCTGTGCCGTCACAAAATTCACAAACGAAGTTTTTAACGATCGATGATCCATTGAGAATTTTGCCAGGGAGACAAGCTCCATCGGATAATCGTAAAATCGAACGCAAAACAATCTCAAAGCTGCCCAGCACCAGTACGAATAAGTTGGAGGAGAGTCCACTCAATCTTACTGTAACTTCGAGATTAAATGATTCGAGAGTCGTGACGAGTTCTGCGAGCGGAAAGGGAGGCAATTATTATGAGGGAAGTGACTTTGTTGATCCGATAATTGAGAGTAAAAATTGTCGAGGAAAATCATATCGGGGTAAACAGCAAAAGAATTTTTTTAAGAATGCAATCGCAGCAGGGAATCGAGGAAATGGAGATTTGACGAAGAGTACAGAGAATTCTGCTGCAACGATAGTAAAAGGTTGGTTTTTTTTTAATTTTATGTTTTTATTTCAATCATTAACAATAACAAGTAATTATTGATAAATGTGTACAAAGTATTAATATTTATTGATCCGTGAGCTAATAATATTTATAAAACTCTCTTATCGTCTTATCAGATAAAATCGAGACTTGTGCAAAAATTATTATTCCCTGGAAAATTCATTTTATCGATGAATTCAGGTCATTAATATTGAGGACAATTAAAATTTATTTTTAATAAATCATTTATTATTACACCGTGTCATTTGCTTTCCCGAATAATTATCAATAATTCCACACACGAATTATCCTCATATTTTATGTCAAATTTATAATATTATGAAAATTTTATTTTAACAAACTGACTTGACGAAATTATTAAAATGCTCTCACTCTGATAAATATATTCGTGTCTATGTATAAAATGTATTTGTCAAAGTTTAATGTTGGCTTGTCGAGTTGACACTCGAGCAAATTTCCATTATACCCATGATATATTTTACTCGGTTATACTCGTAGAGAGAGAGAGAGAAAGAGAGAGAGAGAGAGAGGGGGGGGGGAGGAGTGAGCATATCACTTGAGATGCCTAGGCTTGAATTCTCTATCTCACTCTATCTCACTCTATCTGGTAGTATGGAGCGTGTTTAGGGGTGTTAATTGGCTGGCGTATCACCTCCCTCGTTCCACGCAGAATGTCACTGTATACATAACGGTCGGTGGGGTATGGGCGATGGGGTTACTTTGTGTAGGATGAGTCGCGTGGAACCGATCAATAAGTGCCGCTTGCCTAAGCCGTTTTAACTAGATAGTACATTCAGAAACGTTTCGCGATACACCCTACATTCATTAATATTCCATGTTATGAAAGAGCCCCATCGACCTATACCTATATATATATACTATATATCTATATTCTACATTTAGCGGAGATTCGATTTTACGCTTTATCCACCATAAAGAAAATAGCAAATTACTAATTTTTTTTTTTTTCTTAATCGACGAGAGAAATTTATTTGTGAATTTAATAGTTCTTGTCTCTCGAAAAAAAAGACGAAAAAATCGGTTTTGTTAGTTTTTGGAAATTAATTAATTCAAAATAAAACACAATAATTATTTTAATATTTTTTATTTATTTACGTTTTGTTGTTGGCCGAGTATTATATGTAATTAGGAAAATAATGGTAAAGAGATTTTAATTAATGATTCTTTTTTTTTAAGTTCGTAAATGCTTTGGAAACCATTTTTGTTTTTTTTTTTTTCATCTTCAGAAAGGAACGTCTCGAGTGGCAAAACTTCCAGTACGAAAGGACGAAAGTCGAGTCTCTCGAGTGAGCCTATGGGGGGTGAAAAATCGAAGAAAGAGGCGCGTATACGTCTTGAATCATTGGCCGAAGATGCCAATCTCTCGGATCAGAAGAAGAAAAAGGCACGTACGACTTTTACAGGGAGGCAGATATTTGCTCTTGAGAAACAATTTGAGAAAAAAAAATATCTAAGCTCGTCCGAGAGAGTCGACATGGCAAAGCTACTCAACGTCACCGAGACCCAAGTGAGTGAAATTTTTCTTCGATTCAAAATAAGAGATAAATTTTATTATGAAATCATATTAACTAATCATTTTTTACATAAACAAATTATTATTATTATTTTTTCTACAGGTAAAAATATGGTTCCAAAATCGTCGAACAAAATGGAAAAAGCAAGATAACATAAGCAACGCCGAAGCAGCGGAATATAAAAATGTGACAAATCCAAAGCTCGCAGCTCATGGGAAAACGAAAAGTGTCTCGGGCGACGAAAGCACAAATTCCGACAGTCTTTTGCAAGCCTTTAAATGCAAAATCGATCCAAAAACCACGGGAAGCGACGATCAAACAAAGCCACTGGATTATCACATTGAGATGGGCCGAGTTGACGACGGTGGCGCCTCTAACGGTTCAGTACAATCGACGCGCGACGATGAGCAAACGGCGCAAGCGCGTGGGACGCGCCAACAAACGGAAATAACAACGAGAACTCTAAAAAATGAGGAACGCGATGAACCATCTGAAGAAATAAAAGAGAATCTCGAGATAATTGTTGACAAGTCTAAAATTTCGGAATCGGAGCTCGAAATATTGAAAATTCACGATCATAACCTCAAAAATGATGATGAAAATTCGAGCGAAGATACGAACGCTAAAAAATCTTTACCCGGACGAGAAATGAATGAGAAAATTTTGCCAGCCTCTGATTGTTCAAAGAAAAATGAAAAATTGACCGAAAGGCCGGGCGAGAAGTGCGAAAAAAAGTTGGAAAATGTCGCTGATGAGGTAAATGGCGTCACAGATGGCTCGATGGACTCTGCGAGCAAGAGAGCAACTTTTAAAGTGCCCTCAAGCGAGACATCGTTCAATAGTGTCGAAGTGTACAAATTTGGAAAAATTTCTTCCCCCAATTCGTCGATCGATGTCGACGCAATGGATCGAACATTTCGGGCTGAACATTCCAGCTAACCAGCATAACGATCGAAATGAATTATTTCTCACTATACATATAAATTTATAAATATAACTCGAATTTTCGTGATCCACGACGAGACGAGGAGACTGTGAAAATGCTTCTGATGATATTTACCATAATCTTTGTTTACTTTTTATTGAAAAAAAAAAAATTATTATAAACGTTTTTGTTTTTGTCGTTTGTTGATTTCTGTTTAATTATTTTTTGACACACACATATACATATATATATATATATATTCGTAACGTAGAATGAACGAAAAATTAAAGGGTTGCGATCTCGTCCAATGGGAGAGTCGCCTATTTCTACAGATCCCAGTATTTTTCTCTGCCCCAAAAATATTGCTATTTAAAAATTAAAATAAATAAGGAGATACGACTATCAGTGTAAAGTCAACTTGAGGAACCAGAATTTTCATGTTATTTGCAATTGTACAATTTTTCTTTAAGCAAAGACCCAAAAAATATTACTCGTTTCATTAACATTATTTTCCTCGTCTAGACGCTTAAATACTAGCACAGTTTTTTTTTTTCAACAAAAAAAAACTTGAAAACCAAAAGAAACAAAAATTTACATCAATATTTAAACAGCGTAAAACTATAATAATTTCCAAATTTATGAGTTTAACATTTATAAGTTTTATTTTATATTGTTTATTCACAAAAATGAAAAACTATAAATATAAACCAGTCGAATCTCCTTAACGTATTTTTAAATTATGTACGTGAGCTAGTGTAGAAGGGATTTGCTTTTCACCCATCCAATATCAATATACAGGTAAGGTAGAAAAATCTCTTAATTTGGCAATCAAATTTTTGATTATTTAATTTTAATTGCCAAGGAGAATAGATCAGAAAGGAGTTTAAAAAAAAAACGTTAATTAAGTGCAGCGAAAACATTTTGTTTCATAATAATTATTACGATTTGGGAGGACTTGACGAAATTTATCAAAGAAAGTAGGGAGTGGCGCCATCTCTCGGATCTGAAGGTTCCAATCAGCGTAGACGACTATACACGTATGTATAGGCATAGATGTTGTACCAACCAGACGAAACTTTCGACGCATCGTTTAGTGTCAATAATACGTGCAACGAGAGCAAAGTCATCAGGTATGTGAGGTGACTGTGCAATGTTATTCTTCTACATTCTAAGCTGGATATCCCTGATCGTCCAAATATGTTTTATCACCATTTCTATCGGTAAGTTTGCCCGAAATTAACGATACTCTATCATTTCTATTTTTACTGTTTTATCTGGAGACCATTTTATGATAGGGATGAGAGGTTACCCCTTTGTGTGTTGACGAATCTTTTTCTTTTTTATGAATTATTTTTTCAGCGGCCGGATTGTACTACATGGCCGAATTTGTCGAAGAATACACTGTATTGTCTAAGAAAATTATAAGAATTTTCATTCTGGTGAGCTAAAATTATTATTTTTTTCTCATTTTTGGGAATATTTTATATTAAAATTTTTTTTTTCTCTTTTAATTCTTATAATTGTGAATGTTTTTGTAGGGAAACGTTGAAAATTGTGTGAATAAAAAATAATCAAAAAATATAATGAATTAATTTAATTATGAATAAATTTGAAAAGCTAAATTTGCTAAATTGCACTTTCTTTCTTCCATGCCAATGAGTAATTTATCATTGAAGTCTCATGTGCTTTGTTTTAATGCCATTTTTTTATCACCATTGTCACGTCATTTGTCACGAATCACTTTTGACAAAGACGTGCACTTTTGCACACTCCACGTGCACTCACACATGCGAAACGATTTTTCACGCCACGAGTGCGCATCATTCCTCGGACTTTGTCGCTACAGTCTCGGTAAAATATTTATAGTATTTCATTATTGGCAAACGACGATTGTCAGCTTGATCGATATGACGCATCAGGCGAGACAAATTTTGACTCGTTAAATCTCGGGAGAAATATAAATTGTGCCAATAATAAAAATTATGACGAAATTTTTCATCAACGAATTTGAATATTTCATTGCTTTCGTTGATTTTAAGATTATTTTTTTATAATTAACAGAAATTTTTGTTAACAATTATAGAAAAATTGGGCAAGGGTAAAACATTATTATTATCTATTTATTATTTAGGCGTTCATTGAGCAATTTGTGTAAGGAATTTTCAAATTATTTGAATTATTTATAATCATCTAATTTTGCAAATATTTTTTTTTTTATCAAGGTGACGAGCGTCATACACATTGGACTTTTATTGTTTGAGGATTTTCCGCTCGTAATGACTTCGTTCGGAATAATCGCTCAAGCGGCTCATCTCTACATCTTGAAATCATTTCCTTACGTTAGTTTAACATCTCCAGGATTCATCGTTACAGTTATACTTCTCGTCATAAATCACTACTTTGCATTCACGTATTTTGCCAAAGTGATGTACAACTTCTCCGAGGTAATTATTATTTGCTGCTACACTCATAATTGCAAAAATGATTTTTGCAATTTTTTTTTCTCATAATATTTCAAAGTAGAGCAAAATTGAAATTTACGCGATTGAGCTGTAAAATTAAAAAAAAAATTCACAGGTGATAGGATATTTCACTTTGTGCTTGTGGCTCGTTCCATTTGCTCTTTTCGTATCTCTCTCGGCGAATGAAAATGTCCTTCCCACGACATTTCAGAGCGAGAGACCTCGAATGGGTAAGAAATTTAAAATTCGTCATATTTTCCGAGTTAAAATTTAAAAAGTACTCAACTTTAATAATCACCGCAATCCTTCATTTTTTTATAAATATTTTTATTTTTTTCCAACAGACGACGACGTGATTGCGAATTATTTTTCTGGACGAAGAAAACGCTCGAGTTTGCTGTCTGTATTCGAATACGCGAAGGAGTACTTAGTGCCTCATCGAAATAAAAAATCATTTTAAGATTTATTGTAAATTTCGTATCAATCACGATTTACTTCTTTATTTCTTATTCTAGTCTCAGCTCAGGCATGCCCGTAATTTTAATCAAATCGAAACATTGCAGATTTGAAAAAAAATCCTCATCTTGGAGTTTGCTCAGTAAAAAAAAAAATCGATAAGAAGAATCAAAATGAAAAATAAAAGTTGTGCCTATCGGTTTGGGTAAAAATTCTCTTACCATCTTCGCCATTTTATAAATCTAGTGAGATTTTGAGTGTCATCGAACTTTCGATGAGATTTGTAAATAAGTGTTGCGTTTAAGAATCATTCACGTGGGGTCAAGTTGGGCCAATTTTCAAGCTCTCATTTTTCTAATATTTATGCTTAGGAGCTTAAAAATAATTGTACATTATAAATTTGTACACGTGTAAATCAATCAATTGCAATAAATCTTATATGCGCTGTGCTGGACATCGACTGCAGCGCCAATAATGTCTCACGTTGGTGGCGAAATTTTGCACTTGCGAGACATCGGCTGTTTACAGTCATGATTTTATATACAGAAACTGTTTCGTATGACACAAAATAGTGCCGTTTGCGCGAAATAGCAGCATACAACGGTAATAATTACGTAAATATTTGCCTTGCTTTTATATGACTTTGATATCGTGCGCGAGAATAATTGGACGATGATGGCTTTGTGGGTTCATTTGGTCGCCGCTAGGTGCGCTCGCGTCTTTGGAGAAATGTTTTTTTTACGTTCGTAAAAAGTAAATATTATATGTATATGCATAAATATAGCCAATTACTGCGGCCATGTAAAGGAGGTTAGGTCAAACGAAGAAGAAATTTATGCTTTTCTTAATTTTACTTACTCAATAAATATAAAACATTTTTTTAACTGTTAAAACTCACCGCCTTTTACTCGTACGATTAGGAGATCATTTAAAGATGCGTTGTAGGCACTTGAAGCCCTAATCCATTATGAAAAAATCGGAACTATTTCACTTACACCACATACACGACGCCACTTTGTATTTGCCACTGATGAAGCAGAAAATAACAAGAGAATAAAACTGGATCGTAATTTAACCGGAAACTACACGAAATGCCTTCCGTTTTTCCACCGAACTCCTCAAATTCACTCCACTAACCTTCCGATTGCGAATGAATCGATCTCGATTACTGAAACGCTATGACACGCCAGAGGAGTGAAAAAAACACTCTAGGACTGATGACATCCGTTACAACACATTCAAACTTGCTTAGTTCGCAAAGTGGCCGCTGCGCGCCGCCACGTGCTGCGGAGCAGCTCGCAATCGCGCCAAATAACCTTTTCTGCCGTACAAACGAAATATAATCTTTTCTCTTGTTTCGAACACCTTTTCATGTAAGTTATGACTTACGAAAAGTTTCCGAAACAAGATCAAACATTTTTAATGCGTCTGTACAGCGAAAAAAGTCCGGCAAATTCTCTCCTCCCGCACTTATTTTTGATCGCGCGCCGACACCACGCCACGAAAACAGACCAATTATCGAATAAATTGTGCTGCGTTAACGTTGCTGGTCTATTTGTTTCTAATCTACCACGTTTTCGAAAATAGAAGCCGCGAATCAATCGAGAAATTTTAGTAAACATGGAAAGATCTCGCGTCACGAATGTCTTGTGAAAAATTTACAACCGTCCGACTTGCTCGAGAGACGATCAAACTTCTGCGCATAGTTCGGAAAGCGTCCGCAACGCGCCGCCACCTCGGCCGACGCGCGAAATATTTCTCTGCACTTGCGCTCTCCAAAACGTCATCTGTTTGTTTTCACTTTCGTTTTTTGTTTCGAAATCAAAGCCGGCGCAGTCGAGGTTACTTCTATCGAGTATAAAATTTATTGCAATAAAAGCGTGTTGAGCTTGAACGAACCGCAAATTTCCGGCAAGTTGTGCGGTATTCTTTCTAATTCAGTGTCCGGATTTTTATTCTCCGCTTTGAAATACGCTTTATCAGTGGAAAAGAGATTGTGTTTTTCTTAACCTCCAAATTTGCAGTTTTTAAATAGTAGCATGACTTTGTCGAGCGCCACCATTGGTAATTCGTCCAAGTAAATGTTCCGGGTTCATTGTCGATGTTTTGAACATCTCTTCCGACAACAAAAAGTTTGAAAAGTTATTTTTTTTATCAAGTGCGCTTGTTGAAAAATGTCGTCATCGTGCAAATTATCGAGCACGTTCGTGACTCGAGCGAAAATGGAATGCATGCATTTTTTTGAACGTTCTCCAAGGAACGAACACAAAACTCAAAGAAGAATGAGAAGAGAAGGTATGTATTTTCAGAATTCTATGAGGATAATCAAAGTTTTACAATTTATAATAAATATGAAGAAAAAAATAAGACAAGTGGAACAAATTAGTTTACCAAAAGAGGGATACAGTCGAATCCACCTCAATTTGAAAATGTATCGCATGAATATTTAATTCAATTCAGTCAATTTTGTTTTTGTCGTTAAACACAAAGCGTTTAAAAATTAATAAAAACTTTTCTTACAATAAAAACACGTAAAATCGTAATTTTACGAAGCGTGGAAAAATAGTCGCGAGATATTTGTGAACGATTGAAAATAGTTCTTTAGTGGTAATACGAAAATAGACAGATAGAGTCTCCTATTAGGGCTAGTGTTAAATTCTTCACAGTCTATAATGCTATTTTCGTAGTGAGAATACTCGAAAGGATGGCTGGAAAATTGTCTCGGATGAGAAACTCTTCAAGTTTTTTTCTGTTGGAATTGCAATGAAATTAATTGTTAAATAAGAAGCGCATAAAGGAGAAAGTAAAAGGAGCTCGGATTAGATCAGAAGGATAATTCAAAAATAAATTTTCATACAAAATATTCAACCAACTTTTGTCTGACGATTCGGAAAAAAATTAATAATTAAATAATGAGCATATATATGTGTTATTTAAGAGGAAAAATGCTGTTGGGTCAGTTCGTAAGAAAATTTAAAAAATGTTTTTTTAATATCAGATTATTGGGCTTAATCTATCCCTTTAAAAATCATAAACAGAATTTCTGAATGGTCCCACTTTCGTTTGACGAGGGTTGACGGCTCATTATGTACGCCAAGCTGTACGTAGGATTCATTGTCAGTTGAAAGAAAAAAAAAAAAAAAAAAATATCGCGATTAACATAATCGCACTTCATTAAACTCTCGCCAGTTACTCTGTCCAGACAGCTTTTCTGCGACTTGAATAAAACATTTAATCGGTCAATTACTCGAATGAGACATTGTGTTACCGAACGATTATCTCGTTAATTTCGATAAAGAGAGTACAAATTTTTTTAATACAAAAATTTAAATTATCTCTACTCTTATTAATGAAAAGTGAATTAATCATCACGACGATAAAAAATATTTACAGATTATAAAAATTAAATAGCCGTCAAACGTGACTCTGAATATAGGACCAATTTTATTTTATTTTATTTTAAATAAATAAATAAATAAATAAATAAATAAATAAATAAATAAATAAATAAATAAATAAATAAATAAATAAATAAATAAATAAATAAATAAATAAATAAATAAATAAATAAATAAATAAATAAATAAATAAATAAATAAATAAATAAATAAATAAATAAATAAATAAATAAATAAATAAATAAATAAAAATAAATGGATAGACAAAATCAAAACAAGCTGATATTTTCTTCATTAAAACGTCCATTGATTTTCGAGCGAATAAAAATCCATCGTAATATTATTCGGACACATATTAGCAAGATTCATCGTCATTATTAACCCTAGCCGGGGCGATTAATTTTTTTTTTGCCTTCTACGGTGTAACTGGGGTCTTGGAGGACCCCTTGTATTTCCTGATTGTACAAAAAATTCTAAATACAAAAACATAACTGGATTATACATGAATTTCTTCGTTTTTTAACCAGCAAGACAAAAAAAAAGCAAAAATTGTTCTTTTAAGTTGCTGTGGGGTCGCTGTTGACCCCAGTTAGCTCGTCTATGGTTAAAATTTCATGTGGATGATAAATTGGGTGAATTTTTCATGCACACTCTCGAGTATTCAAGGAAGAAGGGGGGAGGGGTGGAGGATTTTTTGACAGGATAAAAAAAATTTAGTAAGAAAAAAAAACTAAGGATAATAAAAAGAAAATGAATTATTTTTTATTCTTGGTTCGATGCATCCTCCATGTGTTTGGAGGTGGAGGAGTTTACAGTTGGTTATATAGTTATAATGACTACTTTTACATACAATATATATATATATAGTTAGATATATATATGGGTATAGTTATATATATAGTTATTGAAAGGCCTATGCGAGCGTGAGATAGTTGGAAATTTTGCATTGGTGGGGACGTAAGAAATAGTCTCTCCCTCGAAACGTTCCGTCTCCTCTCTGGCAAGAGCCAAGAGAAGAGCGAGTGAGAGAGAAAGAGGTAAAGAAAAGTGTTTTTGGTGTATGTATATGTGTGTGAGTGAGTGTTGTGGCAAAAGACGAAACGCCAGCCGTGCTCGCTGGTGAGCCCGCGATATCTTCGAGTGTATATGAGATCTCATCAGTCGTGCGCAGGCAACCGGCCGTGTCTCTCGTTATTCCGTACGAAGTAAATTCTCATGGATAAGTGATATAACTCGATTTGCAAAGTGTTTGGATAATTAACGACCATCGTTCAATAAGAAAAATTAACGGTAGGTCGTAAATAAATTATTCAACAAACCAAACTTATTTTTTCATATATACTTTGTCCAAATTTTTATTTCATTTTTTATTCTTGAAAATTTATCAACTATTTTTAATCCTCGAGCATTCGCCTCGATTTTTTTATTTTTAACGAAAATGCAAACGAAAATAATTCACAGTTCATTCGTTGAGAGTGAAATTTTTTTTGTTTTTTTTTTTTACAATAATTTTCCTCGTATCGTCAGCGTCAATTATTTAATTTTTAGGGGTCGTGAATTTGTTTTTTTATTATTTTTTTGACAAACAATAAATCATTAAAATTTTATTCAACAATTTTTATACTCAATTTTTTTAATTGATTTTTTTAATTGCGTTTATTTTACGAGATTGAATTCTTCCTGAGATTCGTTATATTATTTAACAAAGTTTTTTTTTTCTTTTTCCTTCTTGGGAATTTCTCGCATCCGGGATAAATTCCATTCGATACCCGCGAGGAGAGCCCATGTGCGTATCCACGTACGAAATATTGTTGTGGCATTCGTGTATGTATATACGATTCGTGTATATATATATATACGAATGCCGAATTATATATATATATACGAATGCTGAAATATATATATATATATATATATATATATATATATATATATAAGCGATTCGGTCGTAATCGCTGATCAACGATCTTACGAATCTCTCACGAATATCTGATCTCGTAAAAAAAATAAAAAAAAATCAGGATTAACAATATCGAGTGCTTGACGTGTTTTTCCTGTTTGAATATCGCGACTTTTATCCATCTAATCTATTGAATAAATATTATGAATAAATTGAAATTGGACAAATTTTATTTTGCACAGAAAATAATAATAATTAGCATTTTCAATAACAAAATTTACCGATTATTTAATTAATTAAAATATTAACAATATCGAAAAATAAATTTGTATGCTAGAATTGCAAAAATATTCATCGATGAATTTGCCATAAAATATCGTATTAATTATTACTATTCGTTTGATTAATTTTAATTTGTTGAAAAACAAAAAAAAAAAAGCAGAAATAATTTTTGAATAAATTTTCAATTAAGTTTTATATTACGAACGATCAATTGTGTATCGGTTGTCAGTGCACAAGGAACGAAATGCAATATATAATGCGCAACAATAATAAGAACAAGGACATTTGAAATTGCGACAGAAATACCGGTATAGTCGGAGTCATAAACATAAAAAAAAAAAAAAAAAAAGCAATAAAAAAAAAAAAGTCTCCACAAGTCCAGGGGCAGAGAGATCCATTGAGCCTTCGAGTAAACCATAAAAGCCATATATATATATGTTACTTATCAATGTGCAAATACGAGATGCAACGAGAAATAAATCGCGAATTAATTATATGAAAATGACTTTTCAGTATCGATGTGACACTTACATTTTTTTTTTTTTATGGTTTTTATACAAATTTATCAAAATAATCGAATAATTTATTGCCACTCACGACACGTTACGAGGAAAAAAAAAAATAATAATAATACTCGAACCGATTTATCGTTTTGATAATCATCGATTTGTTATCATCGGATGAATGCACTTATCGATCGCGAGAATTGTATATATATGCAATTCCTGTATGTGCATTTTTCTGTGTGTCATGTACGTGCACGTGAATCATTGAAGAAGAAGAGATAAGAAAAACCGGCGAAAGCGATCTCGTCTCCTATCCGCCAGGCTTACTCACAGCTGTATCGATATATATATATATATATATATATATATATCTGTGTGTTAACCTGGCGGATAGTCGACGGGATCGCTCCATATATATATATATATATATATATATATGCAGTTAATCTCATCACAAATTAATTTCTTTGCTCACAAATGTTTAAGTAATTCTATTATTCATTGTAAGACACACGAGACGATGAGACAAACCAATCACGCATTAATTTTCTATACATTACAAATAATATTTTAATATATGTATCAGAATTTTAAAAATATGAAAAATATCGAGAGCAAAATTTTCACGTTCATAGAATTAACAAAAATTAATGAAAAAATATTAATTCTCGAAGCTATTATTTGTAAAATAGTAAAACTTTGAAAATTGAAAAATGATTTATTTAAAAATGTTGCAAAAGTCTGCGAATTGATGGAAAATTCTTTTTTGCTTTTGAAAAAAAAACATTAATTACCTGAATAAAGTTTTATCGAATTATTGCTCGTGATTGAATCATCGAGGTCTAATTAAAAGGAGATCGATCCGACACTCCATTCTATTCTCTAATTTTATTTTCTATATTCTATTTTGTAAAATTAATTCGAGGAATGGAATAATAATCGTAGTCGTGGAAAATATTAATTTTAACAAATATTCGTTTCGCGTTTCAATCGTATCGCGTCACCAATATTCAGGATTATTGTCGTGGAAGAAAAAAAAAAAAACAATGTGCAAGTCTCACGATTGAGTTTTTATTGAATTGATTAAAAACGACATTGCTCAATTTCGCAAGATGGGAAAAAAATATATATATTCCACTTTTTCTCGACGAATAATTAAAAATCGACGCTTAAACTCGTTGTAGATTTTTTGAAATTGCTTTGCTGATTTGTATGTGGGGAAAAAAAAAAAAAAAAAAATCATCGAGAATTTAAATGGTGATAAAGTGTCGCAGCTCGTCAGCAATGAATCGAACGATCGTGAATTATTGTAGCGAGACGACAATAAGAAACAAGCAAATTAAATATTGTGCAATATCAATGAGAGAAAAATGAAGCGAGGAAGGTTAAATGGTATAAATGTCCACGATCATTTCCTTCTTCTCACATCTCTTTTGAACTTTAAAAAATTGACAAAAACAACAAGAACAAAAAAAATTGTAACTGTCAATTGAAAAATATTTTTAGCCTTAATATTGTCGTTTTATTAGTAAGAATTTTAGCTATAAATTTTTTCAAATTAAAATTTACATCCGAATGAAGAATTACGTGATGTAAAAACCTCATAAAAAATTAATTAATTAAATAAATAAATAATGATAAATTCATATTCGAAAAAATAGAGAATCGACGATATTGAAATTTGCATCGTTCGAATGGAACGAAATTCGATGAAAAAAAAAAAACAAAATTTATCAACATTGCATAGAATTTTATTTCCTAACATTATCTCATGCGATGAACAAAATAATATGAACAATTGTCAAAGTGCCCCTACCAACCCGGAATTCACCCTTGACAGGGGTTGAATTTTTTTTTTTTTCGAATTTCATTGCATTCCAACGATGCAAACTTCAATGTCATAGAATTCAACGATTGTCTGATAACGAGAGATGAAAATAATACACGTGAATAAACAATTCTCGACATGAGCTCGACGCATACTTCAAAGTGAGGCAAAATATTGTGTCTCATTTTTACGATAGGATGGAATTAAGAAGATTTGATAACAAAATTATATATCGCACCGCAGAGATTGGCGAGCTTTAAGTGAGCCTTAAATTCTTTGACAAATCCTCGTTTAAATCGGTGTGGCTATATAATTTTATTTTCAAAAATTTACTTTCGGCCTTTTCGATAATTCGTGTGAGGTAAAAAAGATAAATCGAATTTTAAAAAAATATATATATATATTTAAAAAAAAACAAATATTAAATATTTTCATTAAAGACTCGGTGTGGCTATATAATTTGATTTTCAAAAATTTCCTTTCGGCCTTTTCCGTAATTCGTGCGAGGTAGAAAAGATAAATCGAATTTAAAAAATATATATATATATATATTAAAAAAAAAACAAATATTAAATATTTTCATTAAAGACTCGGTGTGGCTATATAATTTTATTTTCAAAAATTTACTTTCGGCATTTTCGATAATTCGTGCGAGGTAAAAAAAGATAAATGGAATTAAAAAATATATATATATATTAAAAAAAACCAAATATTAAATGTTACAAATAAATTAAATATTTTCATTAAAGACTCGGTGTGGCTGTATAATTTTATTTTCTAAAATTTCCTTTCGGCCTTTTCGATAATTCGTGCGAGGTAAAAAAGATAAATCAAATTAAAAATAATATATATATATTTAAAAAAAAAAACAAATATTAAATATTACAAATAAAATAATTATTTTCATTAAATTTTACTCTTTAAATATTTTTTTTTTTAAATATATTTGAGCAAAATGATAAACAGAAAATTTATTTATTTTATTTTTAATCTTTTCTTTGACCATACGAGGGAAAAATACTGTATCGATATTTGCTCAAGTCCTAAATAAATAAAACTTGAGACACGTAAGATTTTGTTTTCTGCGAGGACGAGAGACGAATAATCATGGTCTGAAGTGATTGGACCGAGGCTGCATGAATATTTGTGTAGGAAGTTTCTTCTTCTTCTTTTTTTTTTTTCTTTTTTTTTTCTTCAACCTCGTTTCCTCTTGAGGCCGAACTTCCACCGCCAAAAAGTTAACGAGCGTGAATTTGCTTTTGTCGTTTGGCTTTTGCCAATGTTGTCTGCGCTGTCTTTTACATACGCGTATAATTCGTACACACGGAAGAGAAGACGAGGTTTCTCTCTCTCTCTCTCTCTCTCTTACTTTGGGTTTAGGTTACTATTTTAGTGCCGTCGCCGAATGCATTGCCAAACTGAATCGCCCGCGATCGGTTCTCTCTCCATCTCTCTCTTTTTCTATTTATCTGTGCATATCTCTCTCTCTCTCTCTCTCTCTCTCCATCTCTCTCTTTTTCTATTTGTCTGTGCATATCTCTCTCTCTCTCTCTTTCTCTATTTATTTGTTCATATCTCTCTCTCTCTCTCTGTTTCCTCTCAGGCCACGTGAGAATGACGCTCATTTTACTATAGAAATAAATGACCTATAACACAACGCTACGCGTCGCTCATCGCTAATTTGCCAGCGCAACAAATACAAAAAAAAAATTAACATTGACGAGCCAAAATGAGAAACGAGAAACATTTGACTGATGCAAAATTATTTTTAATCATTTTCTCATCGAACAATTATTATTCACAATGAAATTTAAATCTCCAAGATAATAATAATAATAATAACAGTAATAATGATAATGAAGAGCACATTGCTCAAATGAGAATTTAGTCGTCGTAGTTGCCATATATAAATATATGCTGGTGATTTTTGTGTGTTACGATGGACTCGTCGTTGTTTTTTTTTTACAATTATTCGTGATTATTTGATAGTTGGATGATTTTTTTTTAAATTTAAATGTCAAAGATAATAATAATAATGATAATGATGAGCACATTGCTCAAATGAGAATTTAGTCGTCGTAGTTGCCATAGATAAATATATGCTGGGGATTTTTTGTGTGTTACGACGAATTAGTCGTTGTTTTTTTTTTTTAATTTAAATCTCAAAGATAATAATAATAATAATAATAATAATAATAATAATAATAATAATAATAATGATAATGATAATGATGAGCACATTGCTGAAATGAGAATTTAGTCTTCGTAGTTGCCATATATAAATATATGCTGGTGATTTTTGTGTGTTACGACGAATTAGTCGTTGTTGGTGGTAGTGATGAGCTCTCTTGGCGCTTTGGAATACAGCCAAATAGTTGCTTATCGGCTGAGAACAGAACCGCAGAGAGTCCTCAGCGAAGTTTTTGGATGTACGACACGAGGTGCGTGGAAAAAGCTCCGAGATTAATCGATTAGATTAATTCTATCCTCGTGTCTCTCTCTCATTTTTATTTCTCGATGATTAAAAAAAAAAAAACGTCTTATCAGTGAGATAACCAAAAATCAAATAACGAAAATTCAATAAATTGAAATGAAAGATAAATTATTTTAAAATATATATATATTCATATTAGAATAATAATTATTCGTTTTATTTTCCAATGCATAATTTTCTGTTTTTTTTTTTTTAACAATAAATATTCGTAAAATATTAAAAATTCACTGATAAGATGAAAGATAAATTTTTGTAAAATTAATTTTGCAAATAGGCGAGTGGCGACGATTTTTATTTGAAAAAAAATTACATGATATTATTATTTTTTAGACTGACCTTTTGGCTCGTTTTCGACCTCGCCTCACCTCCGTCCCGCCCCTCCCTGCCCCCACCTCCACTTCTCTCTTGTTTAATTCAATCGTCCAAGTGCGTTGATTCGTCTTAAATTGTCGCGTACCTACGTTCTCTCATAGTTAAATTATGCACGTTATATTTTAGCCCTAATTATCATACAGGATTATTATGTAGTTAATAGTATAATGGGGGGGAAGTCGATGGTTATCCTCGTACCAAAATCAGTTACCTTCCTCAAAGAGGTCGCGGGCGACAAAGTTACTTAATGCAGTTTGAAACCTTGAGAACTGGCGAAAGCGGTTGACTCATATACACATTATATATATATATTATACACACCCACACACGCACACACAGACATATATATATATATATAATACTCGAGAGCATTCGAAAGGAGAAGCCCGTATAGAACTTCAAGCCACCACCAAGACGATAAATTCAACTTCTTTTTTTTTATTTATTTACTCTCGTATTCACCGACATTCACCGTTGGTAATATAGCGAATGCTCAAGACCGGCTATGCAGACTAAAACGATTACGATGGATCGTTATACATGTATATACAATTTTCATTTCATGTTCCATTCATGTAGACTGACGATTTTTTTTTCACCTAATGTCAAACTGCATTAATCTCTTTCTAGTGGATCCTTTGAACGTTTCATTATATCTATCATCAAATTAATTTTAATTAAAAAAATTCGTCACTTTTTTACCAATTTTTTGATGATATAAAATTGTCATTAATGTGATTTCGAATGATGTCGATTAAATTGCCAATTAACGATAATTATTAAACGATAGGATTAGGATAAAAAAATATTTTATTATGAGTAATTTATTGATGAGAAGAAAGAATTTTTTATAAATGAGTAAATAATAGAAATTTTTACGATGAATGGTTGTGAAATACGAATTTCCTGAAAGCTGGAGTCGAATAAATCGAATTATGAGTAATGAATTAGAAATTTTATTAGAAAATTGTTATATCTGGATTAAAAGATAAAATAAACAATAAAATTTGCTCCGTACAATAAATCATGTACAAAGTTTCCTCTATAAAAGTATTAAAATATTTTATTATGAGTAATTTATTAATGAGAAGAAAGAATTTTTTATAAATGAGTAAATAATTGAAATTTTTACGACGAATTGTTGTGAAATACGAATTTTCTGAAAGCTGGAGTCGAATAAATCGAATTATGAGTAATGAATTAGAAATTTTATTAGAAAATTGTTAAATCTCGATTAAAAGATAAAATAAAAAATAAAATTTGTTCCGTACAATAAATCATGTACAAAGTTTCCTCTATAAAAGTTTCTCATCGCCTAGATCGATTGCGCAACATCACAATTATGTGAATTTAAAAATAAATTTCTATGGACAAGGCTAAATCCTCGAGAAATCTCAAAGGTATTATTTTTTTCTTTTTCTTTTATCTTTTTTTTTTTTTCTTTTCCTTAGAGCGACACGATAACGATCTTTATAATTGTAATAGTTCTGGGATATCTCAAAACTGCGTAATAAAAGTGACTTTTTGAGAAACTTCATAAATACTAATCTGATCTCCCTCGTTATCATCGATTAATTCATCGTGCCAAGGACACATTAAATTATTTATCGTAAAAGTTTCAACGACTCTCATACAATTAAAATATTTTTATATTAAAAAAAAAAAAACTATCATTCTCTCGTGAATTACTATGAATATTTAAAAAATAATTATTATCAATTTTATTGCTCGAAAAATAATTTTTATCTTGGATTCTCATTCAAACGTTGCCTCCTCTTGTTTCTCGTGCTATATTTAACATTTTGGACGATCTTGCCAGAATTATAATAAACACGGACAATGACTTTTGAGCCTGAGGAAAAAAAAAAAAAAAAAAAGAAGTTATTTTCACAAAAGTTCCAGTTATCGAAATATTCCATAGCGATTGGTAATTCAACGTGAAAAGTTTTATCTTGATCCTAAATACACAGAGTAATGTCTGTCTGTATAACCGAGTCACGGAATGTAGACTGCCATTCACTTTCGAGACGAAACAAGAGAGATTAACGATAAAACTGCTGCTTGTAAAAACTCCGGAGAATCAAAGTCCAATTTTACTTATTTCATAATTAATTTTGTCTATTTTGTTTTTTTTTTGCACTAACAAACAAAAGTTGTCCAGTAATTGAACTTTTTTTTTTAAATCGTTATCGTTTTAAATTTTCTATGGAAAAATAGCAGAAAATAATAATATAGTTGATAATTTTTTTTAACTGAAAACGAAGAAATTTTTCCATTTTACTTATTTCATAATTCATTTTTGCTATTTTTTTTTTTGCAAACTCGTTCAGTAATGAATCTTCTTTTCATCGATATTACGCACATTTCGTGGATCAATAAGAAGATAAAAAATAGTCATCGTTTTAAATTCTTCATGGAAAAATAGTACAGAAGAAAAACGTAGCTGGTAATTTTTTTAAAATGGAAATGAAGAAACTTGTCACATCCATTTTGATGCATGTCGCACTTGCAAGCGGTGATAAGAAAAATTATGCTATCAACAAATTATGAACGCTAACTTTCGGGACGCTTCAGCTCTCGGACATGGCTTATAGTCTTCAAGGTAACGCTGGTAAAAAAAAATGATAAGAAAAAAAATAAAATAGTATGAATGTAGCTCGAGCTGTTGTGTCTTTGAGCTCTACCGGTAAAAACTGATGTTGCCATTTTTGTAGAGAAAAAAAGTATTTTTTAAGTATAAATAAATATATATATATATATATATATATATATATATATATATATATATATAAGTATAGAATTGTGTTATGTGTCAGCGATAAATGCGGGTACAAAATAATTTTGGATAATGATGTCATCACAGCCAGCATGGGGAAAATCCCGTCGCATCGTTTCTGAATTATCTTACGTGGGTATTAATTTATTCCGACAGATTTACGAAAAAAAAAAGAAAAAAAGAAGAATTGTGTACAATTTTTTTTTGATTTTTTTTTACGAAAAATCTACGCAGGCTTTTTCCAAATAATATTTCTCGTATGTCAGTGAGAGGGATCCGGAATCAGATTTAAAAAAATAATTAGTCATAAATTAATTATGGAATAAAAATCGATGAATAAATTTAGAAAATTAAATCATGAGTATAAAAATATTGGCGTTTTCTGCAGATGGAATTTTCGATGAAATCGTCGGGACCTTCGCGGAAAGGTGATTCGAGAATTGGCGCTGAAACGATTTTTGAAGGAACGACGACGCCACTGGGGTGAGTTGAAATAATAAATTAATTAAATTTAAATCTTTTTTAGGTGGAATTAAAAATAAAAATAATTAAAAAAAACAATGCAACGGATGAAAAATATTTAATATTGGAGAGGATGAAAAATGTGTAAAATCGTAGATCAGAATGTCATTTAGTACAATGTAAGGATGTGAGAAAATGCTCGGTAAAATTTGAGACTTCCAGGCTTTCTGCCAGAGCGCTCATGTGCGCTACAGGCGCATCATTTTACTCGCAAGTTGGTTATTTCGAGCGCATCTGACCCACTTCTAAGTTTCTAACGTAGACAGCCGTACAAATCTTTTTTAGAAAAAATAAATCACTTTTTTTTTTCGCCCGAGACACTCTCGATCTACCGATAATAATTCATTTGTTCGACTCCAGACGAGTTTAGAGATTATCGTGTCTGTGGATCGTTGCGAATTTTTCGTGACTCTTCGGCTCAGAGCAGCAGTATGAAAAGAAAACAAAAAAAAAATTCTAAATTTAGAAATTCTTGAAAAAAAAAAAAAAAATAGAGTTAGGAATTTTATTTTCATCAATTTGACAATTTTTTATAATTTTTTTCCATTTTTTTTTAGGAGCACCGTGGACAATTATGGCGCCTTCCAATCCAAAGATCCGATTTTATCAATCGACAAGAGTAACCACAACAAGTCCCACGGTGATCCTGGACATGGATCCAATGTTCATCACCCAACATCGTTAGTACCACGAAAGAAAAAAAATTACTTTTCCTTTACTTTTAATTATTTATTATCATTATTATTAATATAATTATTATTTATGTAAAATAATTGATAAATATATATATTTATTTTTTCTAAGGTATCTGGAAACTATGATGCACTTGTTCAAGGGCAATGTCGGATCAGGAATATTTGCTCTTGGCGATGCATTCAAAAATGCTGGATTATTGCTGGCTCCACCTCTGACAATTTTACTCGGTGTCATTTGTGTTCACGCTCAGCATATTCTCGTACGTATTTTTCAGCCTCTAAATTCATTAATTAATTTAGTCAAAAAAAAAAAAGATTTTTTTTCAATGAAGAAGAAGAAAAAAAAAAGGAGTAAAACGATTTTGATTAATAATAATTTGATTTTGAATAATATCAAAATTGCTTTTCTTCTTCTACTTTATTTTTTTTAATTTTTTTCACCTCATCAATTAATCGTTTGATCGCTGCAGATAAATTGTAACGAGGAAGTTTGTCGACGATTGGGCACAACGAAGGATAAACGACCGGGCTTTGCTGGTACGGTTGAAATGTGCTTTGAAGTTGGACCACTTCAACTTCGTAAATATTCCGTTATGATGAGGTAAGTTTGACCAATAAAATCGACACTTTCATCATTATTAAATCTTAATTATTGAATTAAAGGAAAAAAAAAACAAAACAAACGAAAAATCAAACTTTTGGAAAGAATTTTTTTCTTATTTTTTATTTTATTTAAAAATTATAATTAAAATGTAATTTCAAATAATTGAAATTTATGGGGGGATGAACGCGGCTTGGTCTAAATTTATATGGAAAATTTTCATACTTATCGATCTAATTAAATTGCACTTTTGGTGCATTTAGAATCGGCAACATTCGAGAATTTTATCGAGTCTCGCGTGACAACGATAACGCAATCTAGTTGCATCGCAAACGGTGAAATAACATTTTAACGCCGATCAATTGGCTGGAATTGGCTAGGATCGCGTGTGTTTGAACGATCCGAGAAGAATAAAATGGAAACTTTTTGTGTCTAGTTTAATCTTGAATTGTTTTTTGTTTTTTTTTTTTTTTCTCATACTATTGCAGTACACGAAGGGGAAAAAAATTGCATCAAACTCTCTCATTGTAAATATAAAAAATCACAATGCATCGAGAAAAAGCATTAAATAAAAAAAGCGAATTATTATTCTTTTAACTGAGAATATATTTTGAACGAAAAAAAAAGAAAAAAGATGACAATTTGAAAAAATGTAGCCGATTTTTAACTACCAGAGAGTATTTGAAATTTCAGAAAATTGGTTAACATATTTTTGTGTGTTACGCAATTGGGATTTTGCTGCGTCTATTTCGTCTTTATTTCAACGAATATGAAACAGGTAAGAATTACGATATTTTATTATTATTATTATTATTCACACTTAATTACTTTGTTGTGATAATTATTTCAATTGCCATGATTCCTGGCATCAATTGTGTACATTCGTACGTCGATTAAAATCTTTTAGATCGTGTCAAGGTTTGATTCGAGCCTTAAAAGTATTTTATACACTTTACGTGATTGCATAAAAATGTACTCAATCTCGAGGTCTTTTTTATATATTTTCAAGGATGCAGAAAAACGTGGAAAATTACACAAAAATAAAAATCAATGTCAATTGTAATTTATCTTAATGAAATAAAAACAAGAAAAATTCAAGTAAAAACGTTGATTATCCGAATTGTCAATAATCCAAACCATGATTTAGTTTATTCGAACATTTATCGCAATTCTTTGATGGATTTTACCGCGTTATAATTAACAATTAACAATAAGCTGTTCAATATTGTCTCCTTGAGGACTCTTTTCTTTTCTTTTTTTACCCCACAGAATATTTAATTGTTTGTTTATAAATTTTTTTGATCATTCCAACCCTGCTACTAATTTAATTTGAATAATCGACGTTCTACTGTACAAAGAATATTAATTTTTCACAATAATAATGTTTATAATGTACGGATAAAAAAATCTGAAAAAATTGAAATAGCTCAAGATTATTTTCAACAGGTTCTGGATGGTTATGGCTTCAAAATGAACGTTCATCTTCACATGGTCGTTGTGTTGATACCAATAATGCTAAGTACGTGGATACGAAATCTCAAGTATCTCGTGCCAGTATCATCGATAGCAAATTTTCTCGTCGTTTCCGGTTACGTATTATCGATATACTTAATGGGCCAGGATTTGCCATCGATTAAGGACCGGAGTTACGTCGCTGATTGGCGTGCAATACCATTATTTTTCGGCACAGTTATCTATTCCTTTGAGGGTATAACTTTGGTGAGTAATAAACTTAAATTAACATTAAACAAAACAAAAAAAAAATCAATTATTTTACCATTAAAATGAGAAGAGAAAGATAAATTTTCGATCAAATCGATTTGTCAGCATCGAAAAAAATAAATCACGACGAAAAATAAAAAGAAAAATTCGTACTCGTTGATTCAAACGAGAGTTGAGTATTTTTTTTTTTTTTTTTTTTCTCATTATTGTTACGTTATTATATATATATATATATTTTTTTTTTCTTAATTTTTTTTCAAATTAAATAAGTGAAAAAAAGAAAAACAAAAATACAGACAAACAAAAATTTGGTCACAAAGAAACAAACAACAACGAAAACGAAAACAATGTAATAGGTGCTGCCACTAAAAAATGAAATGAAAACCCCGGAGAAATTCAGCAAACCTCTGGGAGTACTTAATGTTGGCATGGTCATTGTAGGCTCGATGTTCGTATTAATGGGCTTTCTATCATACTTAAAATACGGTGATAGCGTAGAGGGTTCTGTCACACTCAACCTTGACTCCTCGGACGTTGTCCCGTCCTGGTAAGTAGTCCTGTCGTAATTATCTCATTGAGTTTGAAATTTTTAAAGATTTTATTTTTTTTTCTTCTTTTTTACGTTTTTTTTTACTCAGTTTTTTTTTTTCACAAATTGCTCCGTTATTTCGTGTCCATTTTTGATTTTCCTCTGTCATCGTCATTGCCTCTCGGCTCTCTCATTCAATCGACTAATTCGACTAACTGTCCAATCAAGAGACCCGGCAACGTCTCGACGACGAGTAATTTATTTCAAAAAAATTATCCAATATTTCGATGAACCTTTTTTTGTTTGGAATTGTAAATTTTTTCTTCATGCCACGAATCTTCTCGTCTATTTTCATCGCGAAAACTGTGAACAAATAAATAATATGAAATATTAGGGGATCCTCTACGTCTATAATCGAGCTTTTAGTGATTTTACTTTTTATAGCTCTACTATCGCTGCTATTTTATCGATCTAATGAGAATGGAAGATTTTTAATAGCTCATTAACAATTCTTGCATAATTTCAAAGTATTTGCAACATTTTGTGAAAACCAGAATAATCGGATAATTAAACTAAATCAAATTAAATTAAATATTGAAAAATATAGGTTCTTCTTCTTCTTTTTTTTTTCTTTGATTAAAAATTTGTTGCTTGGCAAATTACATGTGTAATATCTGACTGATTAAGCACGTTTCTTCAATTTGTCGCTGGAAATAATATTTTTTTCATTCAATTGAGACTTTTGTCGACCAGGAAGAAAATTTCATTTATCTTTGCTGAGGGAATGAGGGTCGTTTGGTCGTTTACTTTATGGGATGACGGAAACTCAATAATTTTTCTCCTGGCTTTTCGTTCTTCGCTATTAAATTTTCTTCGCTCGACGACAAAAGCAAATCCTTTTTTATTTCATTTTTTTTGTCTTTCCGTAAAAAAAGTGTTCCGTAAAGGAAATATTTTTCCATCGTTCTATCGTTATCGTGTGAAAAGGGGAAAAAGGTCAACAGATTGTTGGTTCAACGTACTTGAAAAAAAATAAATTAATTAAAAAGTTTAATAAAATTAAAAAAAAGCAAAATCATTCCAGAAATGGCTCTGGAATGGAATCGGTTTTTTATTTGTCAAATTCGATTACATTCACATCTTCTCCCCTTTATTCATCAAATTTACTAATTTTTCTCCCATTATCAGAAAATTGCGAGGGACCTTTTTATCGTTTTATTTTTTCAACACAAGGGATTTTTTTTTTTTCATACTGCCGAGTCCTTTGTGAGTCCTCAATGTTGATCTCACCTTACAATTGACTGCATGATAAATGTTTGAATGAAAAATTGTTAAGGAAAAAATCCTTCCACCATTTCCCTTTACGATGTGACAAAGAAAGTGTGATTTTTATCTTGGTATTATTACCATTTTTATGATTTTTTTTTTTTTCAAAACGATTACGCTCACTCGTATCTCCCAGTCATCTGCACATTGTAGTCTGAATTTAGATAAAACCAAATTTACAATCTCTCTCTCTCACGTAGCAGTAGTGATATTATTATTATTATTATTTTGTTATTCGTCGTTTGTAAATTTCATAGCATTATATATTGTCTCCGTGGTGTGTCTTTTTGAATCTGTTTACAGGCTTCCACAGTGCATACAAATAGCAATATCGTTGAGTATATTGCTGACATATGCGTTGCAATTTTACGTGCCAATTGCCATTACTTGGCCTGCTTTGGTCGAGACTTTTGGACCTTTTCGTTGGCCAACCGTAGCCGAAATTTGCTATCGTTCGGCAGTCTGTTTTCTCACATGTGAGTGACGATTGAAAAAAATAAAAAAAATCCTACGATCATTTTTTGTTTGTTTAAATTTGCATTTGTACTATGATTGATTTTAGTCACGTAAATTGAAGAATTTTATTATCTCAAATTGCTCATTTGGCAAAGTATTATCCTTAATTTATGCAATGTAAAAAATTCCTCGTTTAAGAAATTTAACAAATTTCTCGTTTTTTTAATTTTTCTATTTTTTGTATTATTTTTCATAATATTCGGACAGTTATCCTGGCTGAGGCTATACCACAATTGGGCCTGTTCATATCGCTCGTCGGTGCTGTTAGTAGTACAGCATTGGCATTAATTTTTCCACCAATAATGGAAATGGTTATCTGCTCGCAGCAAGCAAATGGAAGCTTTCGCACGATTCTCAAAGATTTGTGTATATTGGTGATTGGTGTGCTCGGATGCTTAACGGGAACTTATCAAAGTATCGCCTCGATCGTCGAAGCATTCAGCGAGCAATGAGGTGAGTTTGCACAGATATAAAAATGAAATAAAAAAAAAGAAAACAAAAAAATACTCGGTTCTTTTTTCACTAATTTTCTATATATATTTTTTTTTCTCAGATTGATGAGAGTGATCGACCATAAATTAAATTAGACAGACAAGAATTGATGTATAGAATGGAACAAAAAATTCCATAATAGAAAAAAATACAAGTTGAAGATGGAAAAAAAAGACTGTCGATACACAGAGATCCATCGGCCTGTGCACGACTCTCGTAGAGCAGTTAGAATAGTGCGAATTCTTGCAAAAGGCAAGTAATTATTATTATTATTATTATTATTATTATTTGCTCATTGAGATTCGTAGAAATTTATGAATAATGAACAGATGATTCGATAAGATTGTTGTAAATAGAGTACGAATCAATGATTGTTACGCGATATGTTTTTTTTTTTATTTTTTTTTCGCTGATAAGAGAAAACGATTGATTTAATTTAGCATAATGTGAAAATATAAATATAGGACCGTTAAACGAAAAGTTGCATGTACGCCTACAGTTGAGAGCTAATCTCGGGACGAAAAAAAAAAGAAAAAAAAAAGAAAATACATGAAATCTAACGCGACGACAATCGGCAATGAGAATAAAGACAAAGTAGAAGAAAAGGAAAGAAAGAAATGAATAAAAATAAATAAACGAAGCAATGGAAAAAAATATATAAAGTAAAATGGACCAATAGGGGCTTTTCTCGATCGAGTGACTCAACTCAGCTAGTGTGCCAACTACCTCAAACTTCTCCATTCATCTTCGCAACAAGAGCAATTTTTCCAACATTTAATATGGAGAAATAATCCGTGTCTGGAGCGGTTATTTGTAAATTATGCGTCTCGTGAAATAATTGTAAGATAATTTTATTCATTGTAAAACTTGTACAATCGAGGAGGAAGAAAAAAAACAAATGTAAAAAAAAAAGAAAAGAAAAATAAATCCACAGGGCGTCTGTGGTATTACGAAGTTTCATAATCGATTATGATTTCTTTTTTTTTCTAACATGCAAATAATTAATTGTAAATAGCTCGGATTATACAATTATCGATAGCACATTTTCGATACAATTTTTTTTTTTTCCAACTTACAATCCATTTCCAATTAACTCATGATAAGATACAAATTTGACAGTCAATTTATGTTTTATCATCAATGGCAATATTTTGTTATTATTATTATTATTTGCTCATACAGATAATAAATTATTGAACTTTGGTAAGTCTGTGAGTTTGTACACAATACACGAGTTAAGATAACTTTTCATTTACTATTTTTCACGAACATTTTTTTTCTCCTGAATGGAGAAATGTTTTCATACTTAAAAAATAACGCAAATAATTTATTATATTTGTGAGTCCAACATGAATATTTTAAGAATCGGAAGACAAAGAAAATGTGTCCACGATTTGATTAAAAATAAAATTGCGCGTTCTTTTATCACTTGGAATTTTCGTTTCAATTAAATAATTATCTTTTTAATTATTTCTCGTAGTGACGCTGCTGCTCCTCTCAATTAAGAGCAGCATTTCGATGCTACTTAATAAAAATAAATGATTTTTTTTTTTTTTTTTTAATATTGCTTTACTCGTAAATTATGAAATTAATCAACGAGACGAAATACGGATATAGATAAAATTTTGATTTTCACTTTTAAATTCTTGTATCGTGGGTACAGTGTGCGACACTCTGAAATAATACACGTATTATGTATATATATATATATATATATATATATATACATATAGGGCATGTTAAAAATATCCACCAAGTTCACGAAATCGTCACACGGTGATTTTTTTATTTATATAAATTGAATTTTAAAATAGAAGGATTGCTATAATCACGTTATACATCGTGAATTTTCATCATTGAATTAGTAAAAATATTCTAAAACAGCTAATGAAAAAATGCGCATTCTAACATGTATTTTTTTTCAATTGGGTTTTTTGTTTGTTTTTCAAACCGGCGTACTAAGGAGACTATAATGACGCATTTGCCGATATACTTGGAGTCATTCAGAGATAAATATTCCCGATGCCGTTTTATCTTTTTTTTACATACACTGAGGTAAGAAGGTCCGACGTATGTAGTTATAATATATCTAGGAAATATATAATTTTTGTTTACAATTAGTGGAGGAATAGCGGTCGTGGCACACGATGGCATAAATTCATTCGTCAAAAATTAATAAAAAATAAAAAAAATTATGGCGGGGAGAATGGAGGTCATTTGGAAAAAAAAAAAAAAACGAGTATCGAAACAAATATTTTACGATTCTACCGAATTATCGAATTTGGAAGAAATCCACCCAGCCCGATCAGCGAAATCAACCCTTTCGCGGTCAACTAAATATAAAAAAAAAATCTCGTAAATTTGTAAATCTCTGTAAAACGATTAAAAAAAAAAACAATCAAAATTTTCAACAATCCATTTTAGAGAGAATGAATTGCAAGAATTGTTGAAAAAAATTGTAAACTTCTTCAATTACTTGTCCTCTAGGATGCCTGAAAAAAAGCCCATCCACGAAAGGGCTAATATACACAATATATATAATTACAATTAGTACAATTACTTATGAATTAATAAATTATACAATTCAATTGATTTTCTCCTCGACGCAGGAAACATCGTCGGCGTTTTGTTGCTAGACGGACAATTTTATAAATGGGGGGGGGGGGGGGGGGAAGAGGGAGAGGGACCAAAAAAATGCAAAACCTCCAATGATGAGGTAGACGTCCCGATCGTTTGTGCATAATTTTACGTGCGCCATTCAACGAGACGAAAAAAAAAAAATCTGTTTGATCCATTCGAAATATCGATGGGCAAAATTGAGAAAATATTTTTTATCAGAAAAATATTATCGAAAGTGGCAACTGGTCGATTTCGTTTTTTTTTGTTTTGTTATTTTGTTATTTGAGAAACGATCGGAGTATTAATCGTAGATAGATTCGTATCGTTTTCAAAATGGGGGAACTGCGAAGCTACAAAAAAAAAATTAAAAAAAATATAGGGATGTCGTAGATCGTTAACTTTTCGGAAGAATCTCTTGGACCTCAAAGACACTTACGCAGCATGGACAGACTGAAACGAGAAACAAAAATCGTTTTTTTTTTTAAACATATAAACATTTTTGTTTTATCACTTATGTGTAATTTTTCTCGAATTATTTCTCGTTTTTTGTTCTTTCTCGTAAAGTTTAGAGACGTACTTTGGTGATGTCAACACCGGTGAGATTTTTAACGAGTTCAGGAACTCGAGCGACGATACTCAAAACTTCGTCGGTCAATTTTTCTGCTCCGATCGGGCCATTTCCGCTTGAGACCATCGTTATCTTCTTTGCCTGTGATAGCGGAGCTGCAACTTCCGCTGCGACCTGAAATAAACGATAAATTTAGTTTTGGCAAAAGTTTGTTGTTTTTTTTTCTCAATTTTTTTGTTTCCAAGACGGAGTATTTTTTTTTCGGCAAGAATTTTGAGATAATTTTTGTTCGAACTTTTGGGAGAGCGTCGAGCATCATGTCGGTCATTGCAGCATTTCCGTACTCGTTCCAAGCTGCTGCTTTTTTCGCCATTTGACTGGATTCTGCCTTGGCTTTGGCGTCGATCGCAAAAGCTTCGGCCTCACCCCGAATTTTGATCGCTTCCGCTTCAGCCTCAGCTTCCATCACTTGACGCAATTTATTCGCCTCTGCCATTTTCTCGAGCCTTTGAAAAATCATAAATATTTCAAGATCAATCTTCGCTTATCAAATATTTAGGTCAAATATTATTTTTATTTCTTTTTTTTACCTGTATTTTTCAGCATCCGCTGGACGTCTGACTGTCGCGTCGAGTTCTCTCTCACGACGCAACATTTCTTGTTCCTGTACAGCAATTTCTTGTCCCCTCTCGACTACCTTTACCTGCATCTGTTCTTCCATTATTCTCTGCTTAGTTTTTGCAGCTTGAAGCTCAAAAGCCATTTCCGCCTCAGCTTTCTTAAAAAATAGGAAAAAAAATAATAGGCGAATTATATATTTAATTGATACGTTTAAAATATTAATTATATAATCAAAATATATTGATTAATATATATATAAATATATTGAGTGACAATGGAAAAAAAAATAAAAAAAATGTAATAATAATAATAATAATAATCTAACGAGATTTTAACTCACTTTGGTTTGCACTTCGACGTCATAAGCGGCTTTTTTGAGCTCGAAATCACGCTGAGCTTTGGCAATATCAGCGTCATTGAGAAATCTGCTTGCCATTCTCTGTTCCTCGGCGATAGCTTCGCGAATTTGTGCATCTCTTCGTGCCTCGGCCTCGCCGATTCTCGCGTCTCTCTTGACCTCGGCTGTTCGTGCCATACCGAGAGCTTTCAGATATCCCTGCGAAAAGTTGCCATAAAAAAAAAAAAAAAAAAAAAAAAAATATTCTCAATCGCCCATAAATTAATTTTTATCATGAGATCGAACATAATTTGATCAAAACGTCGCGTAAGCACTACATCGCATTACGATAGTGAGGGACAGCGATCGTTCGATGCCAAACGAAGAAAAAAAACAAAAAAAAAAAATTAAATAATGATTTCTCTAATTTGTATTTAAACTCTAATTTGTCTATGAAATTCTAATTACGTGGTAAGTATTGGCAAACGCGTTTGTGCAAAAAAAAAATGCCTGGAAGAGTCGAAGAAAAAAAAAAAAGAAAAAAAAATTCCCACCATCTCGCACACATTCAAAAAAAAAAAAAAAAACACGCAGGAACAAATCGATCGCGTGTTGTTGAATAACGAGAATGAAACGCGGGGAGCGAAGCGCATTTATTTTTATATTTTTTTTAAATTTATTCCTCTATTTTTTTTTACGAGCAAAATATGATCGAACTAGATAGAGAGAGAGAGAGAGAATTGAAGGAAAAAAAAAATGAAAGTATAATGAAACTCTGGTAGTGCGTCAATGGATAATATCACGTTTTTTTTTTCAGTACAAGAAAGCCAAAATACTTTAACATACCTTTGCCCCCTGCAAGTATAAAAAACAAAAAAACGCATTCAATATTTTTGGTATTTGATAGAAAGAAATTGTGGAATGACTTTTGGGACTCGACTTTATCCAAAATTTCGTCAAAAACGAGCTTCTTTGGCTCTTTTTTTTGTCCTACTATCGAAAATGTGCTGATTTTTTTTTGTTTTGTTCTTTTTCTTCTTTTGCTTCGAATTTTTCGGTTAACGGGGCTAACGAATAACGCGCTAACCGCCTAAATTGTGCCGATTTCTCTAATTAGAAGGGGGGGCGGGGAGTAGAAAAACACGTAAAAATGTTGTAAAATGTTTCGAAAAATTTCTACGAGAAATTTCGTGCATACTCAACGATTTTCTCTCATCTTTCGTATCATTATTTAAAAAAATGATTCAAACGTACTTCCTCATCACGTATGTCTTTTAGAGTATAAGAGACAACGGTGATTCCCATATTGACGAGATCGCTGCTCGCCACTTCGAAAACTTCCTTACTGAATTTTTTTCGATCCTTGTAAATTTCCTGCAATGAAAATAATCGACTTAACAAAATTTCAATATATCCAAAAGTAAGAATTATTTAATTAGACTTTTCTGTAATTATTATTTAAAGTTTAATTAAAATTTCGAATTTTTTCGTTTTTTTTTGTACCTCAACAGTCATGCTTCCCATAATGGCCCTCTGATGTCCCTCAAGGGTCACCAGAGCAATATTATGAATCTCATCCTCGTCTTTTCCGAGAAATTGTTCGCAAGCTGTGGAAAGCATCTCTTCGTTCTGTCCTTGAATTTTTACCTAAAAAATGTCCACTTAATCGTTTAGAATCAAAAAAATCATTACCCTCTTCAATTTATTCAATCGAGAGCCTTTTTGTTACGATTACAAAATTTTGTCATGGACCGCCGCGATCCTAGCGGCGAGAGCCGGTAACACAGCCACATGGAAAATGCACAACAATTTTTTTCTTCTCATATTACCGCTAAATTAGCTATTTTCCGTATAGAAAACTATTTAAAAGTGAGCTTTGATTTGTTAGCAAGAGCGATTCAGTGCATACAATCCTAAATAATACTGTTACAATGTGTTAATTATTAATTTTTCAAGAAGTCAATAATATTTCGACTGGATCAAACTGATCGTAAATTCTTGACGCCATTTCCAAAAAAATATTTTATCCCATTGTCCCATGTACCATTACATAGACTAGAACGCCATTTTGTAATCAATCAGATCTTACTTTTAAATTGTTTCTAATGCCCAAAAATAGCTAATTTTACAATAATTACTTATGGAAAAAGATTTTCTTTATTGTGTGTGTACGAAGCTGCTACTGGTTTTCGCCACCAGGATCGTCGATTGAACGGTTCAAATTCATTTAAAAAAATATGTTTAAACGCTCAAATAGATTACAAAATAATTGAAGAAATTACCTGTGCTATTCCAGTCACGGATATAGGAACGCCTTGACCGGTATAAACCATGGGGCTTTCCACTTGTAGGGTCATCGTATTTAGCGAAATTCTAAAAAAAAAAAAAAATCCCAACAATCATGAAAATCTCAATAATCGACTTAAAAATTGTCAAATATGATTTTAAAAAATCGAACACCTACTTTTGAACTTGCTGTACGATCGGCCAGACGAATACACGACCTCCAGGCACCAGCAGAGGTTTCCCATAGCAGCATCCTTGATGAAAAAAATTAAGGGCCACAAAATAGAATCACTCAAATGATAAATTATCGACAATTAAACTTGTTATAATGAAAAATGTAACAAAAAACTGGCTTTTATCACTTTGGAAATTGGCAAGTTTATTGATAAGAGACCATCGTTTAATATGCAGTCAAAATTGCACGTTACATACCCCAAAAAACATTGAATATTACACGTATACTTGGGTTATACGACCATATATATATATATATATATATATATGGTCGTATAACCCAAGTATACGTGTAATATTCAATATATATATATATATATATATATATATATATATATATATATATATTCCGAATATACAGTAAAATTTATCGCGTTAATCAATGGGACGAATCAATTGTATTGACATGCGAGAAGGGGCGAGAAGTGCACCACCGTGTACATAAAATAAAATTGTTGTTAAACTTGAAGTTAATAATTAAAAACGTTGCATAAAAATATAAAAAATATTGAAAATTACACGTACAGTTTGGTTATAGACTCGTATACATATGTTCGGTATATACAGTAGAATTTATCTTGTTAATTAATCTCTCACTAATTAGCGGAACGGTTTAATTTATATTGGCAAGTTAGAATGAAGAAGAATAAAAGCACAAATCGTATACGTAAAATGAAATTGTTTTTAAAGATAAAATAAATAATTGAAAACGTTGCATGGCTAAAAAATATTGAAAATTACACGTATACTTTGGTTATAGTTCTCATATATTCGGTATATACAGTAGAATTTATCATGTTAATTAATGGAGTCGAATCAATCGGTCCGTAATCATCGATCGTGTATGTAAAATAAAATTATTAATATATATATATATATAAAATAATTGAACGTTGGATACTTAAAAAGATATTAAAAATTATACACGTAAGCTTTGGTTATAGACCCAATTTATCTAGTTAATTAATAGGACGAATATCAATTGATATAGTGACACACAGGAGAATGGACGACACGAGGGAAACCACCCACACCCATTTCTATGAGTCGATACGGCGTCCGAAAATTTTCATTCGAACAAAATAATTACGATATTCACCTCTCAATTGAGAATTGATGATAAATTGGCGTGAACGTTTATAATAACTCGTAAATTATTTACCTGAAACAACGAGAGCCTCGTTTGGCCCGCAAGTGACAAATCCACAACCCATAACTGCGAGGAAAAAAAAACACTGTCTTTAACACAACACCAGTCTCGGAGCAAGGAGCCAGAAGGAGCAACACTGAATTACATACGAGATACGTCATACGCCTATTTAATGTGTGTGAGTGTATGCGTAATGAAAGCGCTCGCCGCTCGTCGCGCGTACTACACGCTCGCTTCGTATTGATGTTTTATTCGTGTTTGCACTGTTAGAAAACACACTTGCATAATTCAGTTTGTGTTCGTGTTGTTTCCAAGTGTGCGAAAAACACTATGGGCAGAGTGACGTAATTGAGCGCCGCGACGCCATGGAAGGTTAAAAAGAGGAGGGAGAAATGGCGGGAAAGAGCTGCGCGCGCAGACTTTTTTGAAATTGTTTTTTTTTTACATTAATTGTTTGGATAATATTACGGAAAGTATTTTGATTCTGTGAATTTAAAAAAAGTGCAATTGTCACGTTTTCTGCAACTCCAGGAAGAAAAAAAATGACACGAATCTTGGAGCATCATTAATAAATTACATGCGATATATGTCTGTTTAATGCGTGTGATGTGTGTGCCGCAATGAAAGCGCTTGCCGCTTGTCGCGTACTGCATGCTTGCTTCGTATTGATGTTTGCACTGTCAGAAAAATTCGTGCTGTTTATTGTTTCCAAGTGCGAGAAAAACACTATGGGGGGGGGGGGGGGCATAATGACGTAACGAGCGCCGCGACGCCTGGGAGATTAAAAAGAGAAGGGAAAAATGGCGGGAAGGAGCTGCGTGCGCAGACTTTTTTGAAATCTTTTTTTATACGAAAAGTTTTATTGAATTTGCATGGGTAACATTACGGAATTTATTTTGATTATGTGAATAAAAAAAGGTGCAATTATCACATGTTCTTGATTTCCTCGACAGTTCCTCGTCATCCCGAGCAACTTCTGCCACAGTTTGTTCATCAATTTCGGGAAGACGGGTTGGTGGTAGCGGGATTTGTTGTATGTAACGATGCACCGGAAATTGCTGCGGATCTATCACGTATGGAAACATTTTCTCGAATAGAAATTTGTGAAATTGTTGCGTCTATTATGGCAACGGAAAAAAAAACATACAAAACGTACAGAAAATTATTGGTTGTTAAACAAAAGACTGATGAGTTTTCACGATTTTTAGCAAACTTCAAATTGTACAGAAATAATTCTCTAATATTAATTGCAATATTGCAGTTATCGATTAAAAATCGATCGAAAAAAAAAAAGTTTTTAAAATCGTCTAAATTGTTTCTTGAAACGTTCGTAGTAATAATCGTCCGTAGCTTTTTCTCCATTGTCTTTACGTTTCCCCTTTGCGTCGTCTTTTGGTGCAATTGCGTTAGTTTTATCGCCACCTCTGTGCTTACCCTTGTGGGCATCTGGGTCGTCGATATTGACTAAAAGAAAGAGAAAAAAAAAACAAAATTAGAATTCGGTTAAATATTTTTTGAATTTCAAAAAATCATATACGAGAAATTTTCATAAAAACTAACATCTGTTGTGTTGTACAAAATTCACAGCCATGTTCGTCGGTACAAATTGCGAGGGTCCGTCCTTCTTTCTGTGCCTTTCCCACAATAATTTGAGCTTTGCCTCCTCGGTCGCCTCGATATTTCGTATTTTTGCTCTGTAATGAGAGAATGAGAAGAAAAATAATGAATACACTAAATAGTGAAAAATAATTAATTATGTGCGCGTATAATCTCGATGTGGATTAAATGAAAAAAATTATACTAACTCAATTCCAAGATCTACTTCCGGTATGCCAGAGAGCATTTGATTCGAGAGCATCTCCTCGCTTCTGTGAGTTGAGCTTTGTCTTAAATGTTCAGGTACAGCTTGGAGAGCAGCCTCTTCTGGTGAACAATAAGTTAATCCATCTGTGCCCATTCCACCGCCATCTCCGGTTTCACTATTTTTATTTTTCCGTTTCGACAATTCTTCCTCAATGTATTTCAACCTGATCGGTAAAAAATTGAAAAAAAGATATAATATTTTTCCTTGAATATCTTGAAATCAATCAATTGAATATTAAAATCGCCATAATGGGCGATTTCTTCGACTCTTGGCCGATTTCTTCACCTCTTTATAAAAGTTATCTGCCGAATATCCTGTACCAAAAGCATGAGTTATCCGACGGATAACTGTATCTGCCAGATAAAGAATGGTGAAGAAATCGGGCATAAGTCGCAATATCGAAGTTCGATAAAATATATCGATATATCTCGAAACGACGAAAACACCGAAAACTGATTACTGATTGGCTGTTCGCGGCTCACTTCACGATGGTCAATCTCACATTAGCCAAGAACGACACCCCCAATCTACAATTCTACAAAACACGTGTAGAATTTGCTTTATCCCAGTCACATTACGTACATTTCTTCATCCTCATCGCGTTTATTGGTCTCAGCGTTGAATTGAGTACCAATTCCCGTATCATAAGCATCGTCTTGCTTGATTTTATTGCTTTTCAATGCCGCCATATTGACCATTCCTCCATTTTTAACATTGAAAGGATCAGACTACAAAAAAAAATCAATAATAAATCATACGATTGACCATTTGACTATTAAAATAAGAAAATATCGTCATAACTTACTGTCAAACCATCATTGGTGATTTTCTCACCCAGAGCAAGTTCGACAACATTTACACCATTTGGACGTTGTCGAAGTTTTTGTATCGTTTTCATTTCCTCAACTTTGTTCCTTTTGGTAATAATTAAAAAAAAAAATTATTTCCCAATTATTTATTATTTGATTATAAACAAAAAGTCACTCGTTTACCTGACAGAGACATCCTTTTCATCGTCGTTGTCACTTGAGTCGGAATCAACTTTACGACTTCGCAATGGTTTACGAGTTTTCTTTTTAAATTGTATTTTCGGCGATTTTGACGATTCGCCTTTCGTCGACGTCTCGCTCATTGTAATGAAATTGAAAAAAAAAACCAATTATATTATTATCACGAATAATTGTTTAACAATTGTCAATGGGACGACGAGCATCTTCTTTGTTTTGGAAAATAAGCTTTGAGGTTATTTCTCGTTTCTCGTGGATCGTGAAGTTGGCAATTGTACGAAGTTTAGCGAGAGCGAGAGAGAGAGAGAAAAAATTGGATCAGCTGATCTGAAATTCGCTTTTTTTAGTCTTATCTCAGTGGTTACGTGGATTTGAGCCGGTATATTTTATCTAGGAGTGATTTATGCGCAGTCAAAAAACGACGATTGAAAAAAAAAAATTTGTCGTGTGTCTGGCAAAAGTGAAAATTATTCCAACTTATTTTAGAGCGCGATGCGCGACGTGATTTAACGAGATTGATAAAAAGATTTTTTTTTTGCACGATATAATGGCGAAGGTAAAAGTTTCATGAAAATAATTTATTTCTCAATTTTCATTTGCCAGTTCTGATAATTGTATATTCGCGAAAAAATTTGAAGTTTTTGAAATAATTAATTTATATTACAGGTTACGGCGAAGAGGGAACTCCCCTCAGTCTTGAGGAAATGTTTGGCTGTTGATGCTTATCTTACTGATATGTTTGTCAAAAACGTGGAAAAATTTTTACCCCTCAGGCAGCTCAAAGTTCATTACAGAGTACTTGAGGTAGTCAAATACACATTTTTTAAAAGTTTTTTAAAACTTTTTACAAAATTATTATCTACAAATTTGCTTTTGGTACAATTTATTTAAATATTGCTTAAAGTTACGAGGATTTTATGGTATTTTGAATGATTTAAAAAGGATTTAAAAAGGAAATATAATTTTTTTTTTTGTACTCCGTTCATAATATATTTTAAATTTTGTACCAATTATTAAATTATCAGTATTCGTGCCACGGAATTCCATGGTTGGCAGGCTGGTTGGCATTTATTTGGTTGCTCAACAATAAAAATCTTTATCAGATGCAAGTCAATCTGATGATAGGTAAGCCGCTATATTTTTTTTATTGATCCCCCCCTCCCCCCTCCCTGCCCCCTCCTCTACATTTTTTTTTCTTTTACCCAAATTATATCTATATTATTATTTTTTCAGCATTGATAATCGATATCATCGTCGTTGCTCCTTTAAAAGCTGTTTGTCGCAGAAGACGTCCAACGACGAATGACGATCCATTCGCTATAGGCCCCGACAAATATTCTTTCCCATCCGGTCATGCGTCACGTGCATCGATGATTGTTTATTTTTTTATAAATTTGTGGCCAGTCTCGATTATTTTTGTGCCTCCTTTGCTCGCCTGGGTAACGTCAATTTGTCTCTCGCGACTTTTAATGAGAAGACATTATCTTCTGGACATTATTGCCGGTGTACTTGTTGGTATTTTTGAGGGCATTCTCATGAGTTTCATTTATTTGGAGCCTGAAACTTGTGCTGGTTTTATATTTTGGCTAACTGACGAGAAACTCGATGGTGGCGATTATCACGTATAATTAACAATTATTCAATATTTTATTTTCTCCCTTATTTCTCAAATGATTTCTTCTTTGGTTAATTTTTCATCGTTTAACTTTTTTTTGTTGTTTTAATCCTATTTTGCTAAGACGATAATTCCGTTATATTTATAAATTGCATCATTACTGAGGAGGAAATTTCTTGTGTTTCGATTTTTCATAAAAAATTGTGTGCTTAGTACGATATAACATGCTGTGATGATAATTATTCACGTTAATAGTCGAATTATCGCTTTTATTTGTGATTTTTGTACCAACGATTATTATATTAAATACGTACTTAATATTTTTTAAAATAAATACGATATTTTAATGAAGAAAACTGCATTTATGGCTTTAAAAAAAACAATGACAATTGTCGGAAAGAAAAATTGTTTTAAAAAAACTTCCGTAAATGATCGTGTCGCGCGTGGGGAAGTTCAGGGTTTTGCCGCAATGAGGCATGGCGTCGCTGCGATCAGTACTACAGTAGCAGTCGTGGAGCGCTGCTCATCACGTACGGGTCTCGAAAATATGGCGTAAAACGATTGTTACACATGTGTCAATGCGACTTCGGTAAGATTACAATTTAGTGTTTATTTTTTTACATCTCAGCCTCCGTTTATTCACGAGAGGATTATTTCCCGTTGAGAAATTCGTTAGCTCTTGAGAATGACCGTTTTTGCTAAAAGTGCGAGACTGAGTGATCGCGTGTGAGAGAGAGAGAGAGAGATCGTCAAACGTCCGTCGCATCGCAAGTATCACAAAAGCCCAGCTATTGAACGTTTTATTTTCAAACATTTAAACAATGTTCATCTCATTGACGCGTTAATCGATCGTTCGAACAGGAAATATCGAAAAAAATGTCACACGTGCATTCATTGAATAAAATTTAACTGAAAAGTTAAAGAAATGTCTCGTCATTTTTTTTTCCCCACCTACTCGCGCAATTTCAATAACACGCGAAGCACACATCGCAGTGAGCTTTTATGAATCTCCGCCGCGCGATTCTTATTTTTTTAGCTCCGACATGAGAACGTGACATTCCAATCCTCTGATTATTTTCTCATTCGCGTAATAATCTTTTTCGTACAGAATTTTCGTCCTGATGTTTTATTCAGTCGACTCAAAAGCTAAACTTGAGCTTTTTCTCGTGTGTAAAAAAAAAAAACTACGAAAAAAAAAAAAAAATCATCGTTTTCGGGTATAATAATAGAAGAGCAGGAAAGAGATGAATTTATCTCTCTCGTAACTCTCAACCGAGTCTCGTATTTCAGATGCTCAACGACTGGATTGAAAGACACAGGAGAAGAGGTGAAAAACACCGGTGATAATTTGGAAAAAAACAAGGGTAAAATTATTAATTTTACTACTATTTGTAAATTGAGTATTTTTCGTCCTCTTATATTCTCCCTCGCATCTATTATTTTGCCAAAAGTTCGCGTACCTAAGTAGCAGCGAATTAAGGTAATGTGAAAGGTCAACATAACCTTAAAATTATTTTTGCACAAGTTTTGCGATCTAAATAATACATTTTTTGGGGTAAAGTGAATGACGAGAATCTTCCCATCATTCGCTTTACCCCAAAAACATCTATAGAACGATATTTATTTTGCCCAAAAAAGGAAGTTATTTTGAAAATAGTTGAGAAAAATAAGATCGTAAAGTTTTTTAAGATTGGAAAATTATCTGTCTTATACTCGTGGGGGTCTCACACCTTAAGCCTTAAAGGCGTGCTTGAGGGGTCAGCAAAGGCTTGAAAAATGGGGGGAAGAGAAACATAGAGTCTCTCTCTCTCTCTCTCTCTCTCGCTCTCTCTCCTTCTCCCTCATCACTGAAAGAGAGCGAGAGAGAGAGCCATTTTCCGAGTCTTGGTTTAGATTTTCTAAATATAGAACCAAGCAAAAAGCTACCTACAGTCTCTCAATAAACGCGTAGCGCGTTGCAGAGAAAGAGAGAGAGAGAGAGAGAGAGTGCGGGCCATCGGCCACATCAGTCGCGTAGATTTCACTGATTTTCTAACTTGGAGCATATGGCAATTTGCCAATTTCCGATCTAAGAATCTACTATAATTTTCTTTTTTTCCCCTTTATTTCATTTCAATTTTGGCTTTTTCACTCCCAATGTCTACCCGCGATTCGAGCCTCATTCAATCAGTTTTTCCAGAAAATTTTGGCCACAGGTATATCCAATAATTTGTTAACGTTGTGAATATAAAACGAGTGTGGGAAATTTTCTTCTTTTTGCTGATTTTTGCATGGCCTCTAGAGAATGTGCTCAAAGTGCCCAAAAGATTTGCCGGAATTTTCCAAAAATGTGTAAAAAAAGAAACAAAATCGCGTTTGGTAAAATGAATATTTGCTCGTGTGCGTGGGTGAATATTTTCAATAATTTTGTCAAGAAAATCAATTTTTTTTATCTTTGAGCTTTCGATTTGGCGGATTTTTGTGATTTTTTAATTTTTTTTTTATGAACTTCATCTTTTTCGAGGAATTCGTGAAAAAGGCAGGAGCCAGTAAGTTTGAAATTTTAAGGATCGATGAAGAGACTTTCTTACAATTTGTGTGAATATTTGTGATATTTTATTTGAATTTTCAAATTTGCATGGCTTTGAACCAATAAATATTCTCTCAATTATTAATATAATTATGACTGTTGTTTGGCATGAAGATTTTCACAGCTGTATGCAACTAACGCTCATCAATATCCAATTCTCCTTTACGAAAGAAACACGCGAGAAAATAAATCGTCACGTTCTCGAAATTTCAAATTAGGTAAAATTTTCTCAATTATTGCAAATATCTCTTTAATTTATTTCTATCCTTGTTTTTTTTTTTTGCTAGTTTTTATTTTATATGTCTCGACAGTTTAAACGGATTGTAGGGACTGACCACTGATTTTAATTTTTTTTCTTAAACGATTCCACCCCCACGAAAAAAGATCTAAAATTTTCGTGAAATTCATACCGGATATAGCGTGTAGCGTTTTTCTCTTCATTGTTTAAAAATATCGTGTAATTGCAGAGAAATGGTGTGCGTGGCCGGTAAGGGTCAGGGGATCTTCGAAATTTGGGATCTCCCGGCTGGTGGCGATGAGCCAGAGAAGAAGACACTGGAGGTAGCGCAAAATATTACCGTTGCGAAACTCATACGTCGAGTCTTGTCATTGTGCAATCGTGAAATCGAAAATTTCGGATTGATACTTACATGGGGCAGAAAGAAGGTTGTCTCAAAGCCATAAAAATTATTTTTCATTTTATTTTTCATTACCGTTCGAAGCTTTTGCAGCTTTGGCTGAAAAAAACAAAATTTTTCACTAACCAACGCTGTGTGTTTTTCTTTTCTTTTTTTTGCACTTACTCGCAGGTCGATCTGATGTACGTGAGTCGAAATCGAACGATAGCCGATCTGGGAGTGGATTTCGCATCCGGAACAGTTTACACTTTGCTCGTTACCGAATGTCAGCCATTGCCCCCGGTAACTGGTGAATCGGTGGGAAAATCATCTTTTGTACATTTAATTCCCCCCCTTTTTTTTCTCCCAACCTCGCGAAAATCGTGCACTCGTAACAATTCTTTATTTTTTATCCTTTAATTTTTCAAAACTCCCGCGCCTAATTTGCAAAAAATAAAATGAAAAGTAACTAACTAAAAAATTGTAGAGTTTTTATAGTTTTGTTCATTTTTTTCAGGCGTGTTAAATTTTTAAGGGGGAGCAACAGTGTGGCTTTTGTTTTTGTCTCCTTTTATTACGTGTTAAAATTGCAGAAAATATAGCGCGTAAACGGCGGCAACAAGTCTGCATGTTCGCTTGAGATTTTTTTACGTCAATCGACTTTTTGCACTTTTCATCTCGAGATTGGCCATTCCACGAGATTTATCGATTGAATCGTGCAATCACGATGCCACAAAATTTCAGCCTTTTCTCGCCAATTCGATTGTACGAAGTTTTTTCCGAGTAAAAGTCTTAAAAAACAGAAAGATACCGTTTAATATGGATAAATAAATTAAAAAATCTCTCGAGTAATTTAAGGACAGCGAATAAAAAATTATAAAAATTCATAAAAATGATTTAATCGACGATATTTGATTTTTTTTTTTCGTTTTTTTTTTCACTTGTATTTTACTACATGCAGGCGCAGTTTTTTCCGGAACTTTTGGGCGGGACTTTACCGGAACGAGCATCGCCCCGCACGTCAGTTATGTTGCTCGTCGACGGAGCAGCCGAATCGCCGATCAACGACAGCGAGACGAAAATATCAACACCAACGGACGACGATACAACCGGAGACAAAATCCCCGCTACCGAAAAACTTGGTAAAAACAAAATTTATCTCTATTGGCGATCACTCTAGGAATTATGATAAAAAAATCATCAAAATTCATAATTGACTTTTTCTCCAGATTTCAATGTCTGGAAGAAAAATGTTGTAAAGGGAGAAAATGCTCCATCATGGAAATTAAGAAGAACGGACAAAGATAATGGTTAGAATTGGCTAATTTCATTATAAAAATATTTTTTTTGTTTAAATTTTTTTTAATCAATTTATCCGTTTTCAGAAAGAATTGAGATGCAAGGAAACGAGGAGGGTGAGCCAAATCGTCGTAGCGAGACTTGTGAGTTTAAAAAAATGTTTCTCGGTTTTCAATCATGCTGGAGTTTAAAAAAATAATGAAAAGTTATTTTTTTCACTCTTTTCTATCATGGAAAAGTGTTTTTCGCGATAAATAAAATAATTTTTTTTTTTGCAAATCCTTTATTCTTGCTGATTTTTCTTCACTCTAATTTTCTTCACTTTTTCTACAGCCTACGTCGGTTTGGTCAATCAGGCAATGACCTGTTACCTGAATAGTCTTCTTCAAGCGTTGTACATGACCCCGGAATTTCGGAATGCTCTTTACAACTGGGAATACGTGCACAGCTCGGAAAAGGACGAGGCATGCAGCATACCATATCAGTTGCAAAAATTATTTCTCAATCTTCAGGTCTGCGAGATAATTTTTCATTGTTGTCTCTAAAAAAAAAAAATAAGAAAAAATAAGCGAAGAATTTCTTCTTCTTTTTTTGTTTTGGGAGAAAATTGATTTTTTTGTTTTCGTCCTTTTGTCAGACATCGTCAAAAACTGCTATCGAAACGACCTCGTTGACAAAGAGCTTTGGCTGGGACTCGACGCAGGCCTGGCAACAGCATGACATTCAGGAACTCTGTAGGGTAATGTTCGATGCTCTCGAACAAAAGTTCAAAAATACCGCACAAGCTGATCTCATAAATCGTCTTTATGAAGGTGAGAAGGTCGAAAGTAAATCCTCTCCCTGTACCAAAAAAGAAAAAAAAAATCATAAATCTTTCAATTATCACCAATAAGTATATGAACAAAAAAAAAATTCCCAATTTTTTATAACAAATTTTTCGTTTCAGGCAAAATGATGGATTACGTCACGTGCCTTGAGTGCGGAACGGAAAAATTGCGCGAGGATACGTTTCTCGATATTCCGTTGCCCGTCAGGCCTTTTGGCAGTAACGTGGCTTACAACAGCGTGGTGAGTAAATACGGAAGAGCGAGAATAAAATTGTAAAATTTTCATTCCAAGGCTGATTGGATTTTTTTAAATGAAAAAAAAAATAAAAAAATAAATTAAATGAAAAATGTAATTTATAATTATTCAGGAAGAGGCACTCGGTGCTTTCGTACAGCCGGAAACGCTCGATGGTACGAATCAGTATCATTGCGAGACTTGTAACAAAAAATGCGATGCTCACAAGGGCTTGAAATTTACAAAATTTCCGTATTTTCTTACACTTCATCTGAAACGCTTTGACTTTGATTACAATACTTTTCACAGAATCAAGCTGAACGACGAGTGAGTAATTGATTAAATATTTTCGATAAAAATCCGAAATTTTTGTGACTTTTTTTTTCGTTCTGTTTTTTTCTTCAAATAAAAATGAAAATAAATGTTATTGTTTGTCCACAGGGTGACATTTCCGGATATTTTGAACTTGAATTCCTTCATACCGTCAACATCGGCGGATACAACTTCTCGGAAGGATTCAACTTGCAACGAGGAGGTCGGTAAGTGTGACGACAGTTCGACGACCGACAGTGCAAATTTGGACGACGAGTGTACGCGATGCAACAATGGAATGTCCGTGAATGAAAATTCGACGAATGACACTCACGAGGATGAGAAAGAGGAGGATGAGAGTATCGAGAGGAGTAACGTGGCCTCGACCTCCAATTGCAATTCTCACAATCACGACAGTGAAAAAAATCGTGAAAATTGTGCCGGACCACGAGGACCTTACGAGTATGAATTATTTTCAATAATGATTCACAGCGGTAGCGCTAGCGGTGGACATTATTACGCTTACATTAAGGATTTTCGAACTGGCGAATGGCTCTGCTTCAATGATCAGAATGTCTCGACGGTAATTAAAAATTCGAAAAATTGCAATAAATTTTTATTTAAAATTAAATCTGGGCTAAAAGTTGTATTTTTTTTTTTTTTCAATTCAATTGAATTATTATACGAGAAATAAATTATTTCTACAAGATTATAATTCGTGGGTACTGGAGTAGTTTTTGGAAAATCACATTGAATGGAGAAACATAATGTAAAAAGTTGGTAGAATTAGTTGGAGTAAAATGGCAACCGACAAGCAGCGTATCTGGCGCACAATAATCAGAAGGAATTATCGCTGAAAATTAAGTCTAAATGTGCCTAAATAGATTTTTTTATCAAAAATTTGTGCGCGATCTAAATGATTTATTTTCAATGTACTTGAAATTATTACAATGATACTTGGAAAAAAAAAACCAAAAAAAAAACATTTTTCTTTTGCTTTTTTTTACAGATCACCTACGATGATATACAGAAAACTTATGGGGGTGGACCAGCGAGAGCTTATTACAGCGGAGTTTATAGCAGCAGCACAAACGCTTATATGCTCATGTACAGACAAATTGACCCGGAGCGTAATGCATTACCCATGCAGGTCGTGGATTTTCCGAAGCATTTACAGGTGACCTAAATTGCCATGAAAAATTTGATAAACGACGATAAATAAATAAATATCGTTAGAATTTTGCCGCATTGTAATTTAACAATTTTTAAAAAATTTATCGTTCGTTTGCCTATTTTTCGAGAATATCAAATCGTTAAATCGTTATTTCAATATTAATAAAAATATATATATATATTTTTTTTTACCGATCTAGGAATTGCTAATAAAAATGCAAGACACAGAGTACAACGTTATGAAAAATCGTAATATGTTAATGCAAATGTACAGACTGAAGGTTTACTGTAATCATCCAAATGAAAAAACGATGGTTGACAAAAAAATGCTTTGTCTCCACGACGAGACGTGGGGTGAGCTGACCGAGCGTGCATACCGAGCTCTGGGTCTTGAAAATATAATCGAGCGCGATTGCGTACGTTTGGTGACTTATCAGCCGAGTAACGGTCTGATAGATTGTAGCTTTGACGGTTACGAGCACGAGCCGCTCTCTTCATTGTTCGACGATCAAGCTGATTTGTTGCTAGAAATTCGCAAAGACGATGAGACCTTTCAGACTTATTTGCCCGGTGGTTAGTAAACATTTAAATTTCATTCAGAGCTCGATGTCGAAAGTTTTTATTTTTTATTTTTACTTAAAAAAAATTGTTTTTTTCTTCGTTTTATTGATAATTTTTTTCAGGCATCGCGACAAGAGTCTACGTGTTGGATATTGCGAACAAGGTGGTGACAAAAGTCGTAAATTTACGCTGTTTTTTGAAGCAAACTGTCCAAGAGTACAAGGAAAAATTATCATGTGAAATTGGCTTGGAAGGAAAATCAATAAATCTTATTATTCAATATCCCATTAATTCGGCGAGGCTCGTTACGAAAAATGGAAATACCTTAAAAGCTGAGGGTTTCTCGAGTGCGAATAAAATTTTCGTACCAACGTCGTTCGGTGATGATACGAAAAAATCTATCGAGGACTGCATGAACCGAATAACAAATATTATTCAAAATTTGATATCGTTGAATATTGAATTGCCAGATTTGAGTGAAGGTGAATAATTTTCTTTATTGTTCTTGCAATTTTTATTATTTATTTTTATTACGTATGAGAAATTTACAAGTTAATATTTTTCTATTTTTTCAGAGGCTCTTAGAGAGCAAAATATTCCAACGCTCGAGGAGAAGAAAAAAGAAAGAACCAACGAGACTCCCGTGACGAATGGCCCGACCAAATTATCGTCGACCCTCGAAACGACGAGGGAGATTGAAAAAACGGAAGTTAACGAAATCACGACAAAGCCAAACGTTACAGAAGAATTGTCGACGGTTCGGAACAAAACGGCGAGTCCACTCACGATACAGACCGATGTCGAGGATTGGAACACACCCGAGCAGAGCAATAGCGAGGACAGCAGTCTCAGCTACAGCGATCGTACACTCGTTGGCGAAGGTGATGCGTCCGAGGATGACGATTATCCACGTGAGTGCCATTTTTTTTTTTTTTTTTTCTGTTGGGCTAGAAAAAAATAAATTCCTGTGAGATAAATTTGGAGAATTATTATTATTATTGTTTTTGTTATTATTATTTGTACAGTGAACATTATTACAGTGGCGAACGTCGATCCTGAGCTTTTCAATCAAACAAATCAGGAAAATAATCAGGTCAAGGACCCGACTGAGGATTTCTTCTCTGCTACTCGGGACGACTACGGAGCTGACAAGTGTAAGTTGTTAAGGATGAAAGATGAGTTAGATAATTCGAGAGAATTTTGTAAATTATCCATATATTTCCGTGTAGAATTTAAATATTATACACGTAAAATTTCCAAGTCCCCCTTTGACCCTTTTTCATAGATGAATCCTCGTATTTTTTTTTGTTTATTTTCCTAATGATTTATTTATTACACAAGTTTTTTGATATGAAATTAGTTGAAAATCCATCAAGATGGAATAGTTTTATTTTTCCATAATTTTTATTATTATTTTTTTCACCAATCGATACGTAAATTATAATGGAAAATTTATCGACGACAAGATTTGTCTTTTGCTCAAAAAATTCATTATTTTCATTGAAAAAAATTTTCAGCGAAAACTTCAGCTATCTCTGTCGCATCAACACGTGTTTTCACCTCAAGTTCATTTTTAAAAATTTCAGTCCATTTTTAATAAAATAAATAGATAAAAAATTAATTATTATTATTATTATTATTTCACAGTTCTCAGGATTCTCGTGAACAAACGAATGAATCTTGGTACGTTAAAAAAATTACTCGAGCCTCATATTGGCGTGCCGATGGAATATTTGAGAGTATTTAGTCAGCCGGCACGTGACATGGAATGTACACGGTTATCGATGGAAATGACTCTTCTCGATGACGGTGCGATGCTCCGAATAAAGCTCGGTCTGGCACTTCGCCCTGACGAGTACAAAGTGAGGCTCCATCAGTTGGTTTTCGATTCGGAAACGGAGGTGAGACTTGAGAATTAGTATTCTTATTTTTTTTTATTAAAAAAAAATAAATAATAATAATAATTACTTCGAGTTTTAATAATTTTACCAATTTTTCATCTCTATTAATTTTGTGGACGCTCCTCACAGCCGTTTAAATATCTCTGCGAGTGGGTAATCTCACGAGAGGCGATGGTAGGACAAACAAAAAAAGAAATTCTCGCCGAGTTAAAGAGAAAATTCTCCATTGATATACCTCACGAGAGATGCAGATTGAGACGAATGAATAAGAGAACAGCGGCGAATGCATTTCTCGATGATAAAAAATTCGACGATGTGAGATTTGGCTGGGCGCGAGATATATTAATTCAGGAATTACCGGACAAAGAGACGATAACCGATCAGGATGATGTTTTAATATTTGTCCGACGAATGCCGTTGCCTGACGCGGACCCAGGACCGATTCAAGAAATTGCCGTCAGTGGCAAATCTCTCGTTGAAATTCGCGAAAAGGTCAGTATTCTCATGGTGACCTCGTGATATCCTTCACCAATAATTCTCCCTTGAATATTGAAAACAAAAAAAACGAAAATTATGAAAATGAAGAAAAAACGAAAATGTTTTAAAAATAATATCCTCATTTTTTTTTAAAGCTGTCGGAAATTTCTGGCATACCCGAGGAGTATCTTGAAATGGCAGAGGGCAGTAATTATTTTCCCGATGATATTATGCTGCGTGTCCTGCAAGATCGTGACTGGAAGCGTTCATTATTGGTCGTCGACGATAACATGTCCTATACCTTCGAGGATGGTATTTTTATATACTACAGGTAATTATTATTGCGAAATTTTCATTAAAAAAAAAAAAAAAACTTTTTAAATTAAATTTTATTAAATTATTAAAATTTAATTAATTTTTTTTGTGATTGATTTTGTTGATTTATTTGAACAGAGATAGCAGACAAAAGCCACACGAGCTGAGCGCCGAAGAATTAGAGGATATCATGGCACGAAGAAAAGTACGAATGTACGGAGTCTCGGCGAGATCGCGTTACAGCCCGAGAAGAGAACGTGCCCTAAAAATATACGTCGATGATAAATGATCTGAGATCGGGGCGAGATCATCATACAACGAGAGACACTAGATAGGGCGAGAGGGAGAAAAAGAGCGAGAAGCCAGAATTTGCCGGGGTTTACCGTCTTAGGGTAATAAAGGAAAAAAAAAGAAGAAAAAAAGAAATGTGTTTTAAGAGAATTCTTAGGTATTTCTTGTGTGCCGGGGCAGCTCGAGTTGCGTTACGACCCATGTCGAATAAACGAAAAAAAAAAGAAGCAAAAACGAAGCTTGAAAAAGCGAGATAGAGAAAAATGGAATTTAAAACTCGAGATTACGATTTAAGCGCTCCGGGTGCGAAAATTTAACTGAATTTATCGTTCGAGCTTCACTATTCTTCGTCTCGCGCCGTTAAATGGCAAAAAAAAAAAATAGCTCGAATTTTCGATCGGCGAGATCGTGATTGAGTCTTTTTCCCCCGTCCAAACGCAACGCGGAGTCCAAAGAGAAAGTCAATCATCGCTTTTTTTTTTTTTTTTTAAATAACATAGTAACTCTTCCTACTGGATTTTTTTCCAGCTTTGAACAACTTTTTTTCGTTTTTCTTTTTAATCAAATTTTTTCCCGAATTAAATGTCAATCAAGTTCTCCTCTCACATTATGCGTAACTTGTCGGAAATAAAATATTTTCCTGTCGTATATTTCGACACTAAAGAAGAAGAAAAAATATCGTATTGCATTTACCACGCAAGTTAGCTCGGCATTTTATTTTTCCGACGTTATGTTGAGACTTTTTTATTTTTATTTTTTAGTTTAAATACCGAGCGTTGCTTAATTGTGAGAATTCATTGAATATTTCTCCTGGCCATTCGATATAGATCATTGTCGCTTTTTTTTCTTGCCCATCTCGCGATTTTTCTTCCTCCTTGAAACTTTACCCAAACAGATCGAGCTTATTGTAACGACGAGAATATATTCAAAAAAATTGTCGTCGGTTAGAAAAAAGAAAAAAAAAAACAAGCACTTGTTTTTTTTTTTTTTTTTTTTTTCAAATGGATCTCGTCGAGGTCTTAAAATTGAGCGGATAGCGACAAAGTTGAAACAATTGAGTATAGAGAAATTTGAGTAATCGAAAAAATGGGGGTAGGAATTTGGCATATTTTTTTCTTATTATCAAACAATTACATAAACAATAAATTTCTAATTGTCACTTGATGGTTTATTTGACTAGAAATTTATAATTTATGCGACTATTTTACAGTAAAAAATGTGCTAAACTATTGCTATAAAATACTTGCAACTTAAAAATTTGGCACTTTTTTTAACTATTAAATTACATTACATTAAACTATAAATTTTCTAATTGCCATTTGATGATTTGATTTTACAACAAATTTATAATTTATCCGATTATTTTATAGTCAAAAAGTGCCAAATTATTATTATAAAATAATTGCATGGACAATAAATTTTGTTGTCATCACTCAATAGTTAATTCTATTATAATTTGCTCCACGTGAGTTTGAAAAGAAAAAAAAAAAAAAAAAAAAACAAAATGATGTGAATCTCGTACCGAGCTCCAACATTGATGAAATTAGAGAATAAAAAAATATGGGAAGAGAATGAAAAAAAAAAGAAAAATTGAAAAATCAAATAGCGAAAGTAAAAAAAAAAAAAAAAAAAAAAAAAAAACAAAGCGCTGGCAATTCGAGATCCGCGGACGCACGAATATATCTTCGACCGACGACGATCAAAATAATTCTCACTGTATCATACACTGTAGTTATGAAAGAAATTATATTTATAATTAATGAAGTAACAAACGGAATACGAGCGTGACTGAATCTTTTCTTCGATATAACGACATGTGTGCTAAAATCCAAACGAGAGAAAAAATAATAAAAATAAAAATACAAAGAGACGGAGGAATGGAGAAGAGAATGAAAAATGGTCAAAAGAAAACGAATCTTTGTAATTCTTTTTTAACGCCAGGAAGGAAAAAAAAAATATTGGTCGCTTGGATTTTATTCCGACGTCCCGTGCAGCTTACGAATTATTTAGCCGCTCAAAGTATAATATTGCGTTTGCTGATCAAACGCGTCACGAAAGTTTTGCCAATTATGATAGTAAAAAGAAAGAAAAATAAAAGAAAAGGCCGTTTTTTTTTTTTTTTTTTTTTTAAATCGTTATTTTCGAACCGTTCGAGAGTTACTAATGTCCGCTTAAAGTCTGTCGATCGTGAACGGTCCAGATTGTTCCTAACGAGCTTAGAAGAGAAGAAAAAAAAAAATCTGTATTTTCCCCAAGATCATCCCCCATATTTATTTGCTTATTTAATTATTTTGAGCACGTAACAGTCCACGAACTTTTTTTTCTTAGTTTATATTCGCGAAATATTTGAGCCTTCGATTTTAAGCGCGCGATACTTTAATCAAAGACATAAAAAAAAAAAACATTTTAGTTGTTAATAAAAAAAAAAGTTGTTGATAATTCTTTTTCGGTGTGTCTTTGAATTTTTTTCCTTGGTTTTTCAATCAACAACGGCCAAATGTGAACGTATCTTTTAATTTTTATTGCTGAATTAGTCCCTCGATTTTTCGTTTCATCGTCATAGAACGAAATTTTGCTTGGAGCTTCCGATTCGACCTCGGTCGATTAATTCGTTATCTAATAAACTTGTTGTAGACGATTTTTTTAATTATTATTATTATTACTGATATTATTATCATTATTATTCTTGATAGATGAGTATCGTTCAAGTTTTGCCTGCATGAATTATATTCTTTATGAAACATGAGCGAGGAGAGAGGAGCGAGGAAAAATTCCCACTGGTTTTTAATAATTGAGTCAACACTTTAGTTTTTTTGTTTTCTTCAATCTGAGTGCAAAAAAATTAATTTCTATTATCTCTGTACAATTATACGTTTTTTTTTTTTCTTCAAGTTTTACAGCGTAACGATTTTTCCATTTAATTTTTTACATTTAATGCAACGAATTTTTTTTTTTCGGAAAAATCGTTCTCGTAGAGCTCATCGTCGTTAATTATATTTATGTACAATATTTTTATTCAATGTTTATCGTAGACTACGTCGTTGTTTGTTTCTGCTTATTTTTATTTTTTGCATACTGAACAAAAAAAAAAGAGAGAAAAAAAAAATATTTACTCGTATAAAATTTCATCATCGATTATTCTTTCCTCTTCTCGCGAGATCGCATAAAATACAATAACAAAAAATACATCATTTTTGACACACCACACACGATATACATGAAAAAAAAATTAAATAAACAAAAAAAATAAAAGAATCCTAACTAGTTTGTTAATTTCTCTCCGTGGCAAGGTGTACATTACCCATGAAATGCAAGGCTCCCAGCACTCTTTGTAAAAATAAACAAAAAAAATATCTGTTAACGAGAACATCATCTCGATATTTCTCTTCATTTTTTCTTTCTCACCACAAAAGACAAAAAATCCTCAATTGTCAATCGTTTTCCTCCGATTCACAATTCGTTCTATTTACAAAATATAAATTCGTTTTTTTTGTACATACACACGCGCGCATGTACTTAAATAATAAAGATATACACTTATACATATATATATATATATATATATGTGAGATAATAATAATATTAATTTAATTGAGTAATGACAAATTTTACAAAATAACGTTGTTCATCGTTTAATTACAAAGCTCTCATCACGATTGGCGACAATTCCATTGTCGATAGTGCTCGAATGATTGTCCATTATCACACGTGTATTTTTATATCATTATCAATCATTAGCTATTAAAGGTAAACGGCTCAGTTTCTGGACCCTTCCAAATATATATATATATATATATTTTAATTGTAATAAATCGATTTTTCTGAAATTTCTCGCTCGCCATTTTGTTCAATTTGAACAAATAATTATTAATTCAAATTTAAAAAAAATTGATTAATCGACTTTTCATAATTAACGAAGTATTATTATAACACATATCGTACAACCGAGACTAGGATCATCATTTATCCTGGCTTGACTTTCATCCCTCATTTGTACAAGAATCTTTTTAATTTTTTTTTCACTTTACATTTTTCAAAAATTATTTAATGAAAAAAAAATCGATCTAGTCTTAATTGGTGTCTCAAATAAACGTGTTGAACGTTATTTAATGACAAATTATTTGTCGATTCGGCTTTCCAAGAATTTCAGTGATAAGCTGACTTGTAAATGCCCTGCCAAAAAAAAAAAATATATATATATATATATATATATGTATTTTTTTAAATTCTAATAAATCGATTTTTCTGAAATTTCTCGCTTGACATTTTGTTCAATTTGAACAAATAATTATTATTATTCAAATTAAAAAAAAAGTTGATTAATCGACTTTTCATAATTAACGAAGTATTATCCTGGCTTGACTTTCATCCCTCATTTATACAAGAATCTTTTTATTTATTTTTTTCATTTTACATTTTTCAAAAATTATTTAATAAAAAAAAATCGAGCTAGTCTTAATTGGTGTCTCAAATAAACGTGTTGAACGTCATTTAATGACAAATTGTTTGTCGATTCGGCTTTCCAAGAATTTCAGTGATAAGCTGACTTGTAAATGCCCTGCCAAAAAAAAAATATATATATATATATATATATATATGTATTTTTTTAAATTCTAATAAATCGATTTTTCTGAAATTTCTCGCTTGACATTTTGTTCAATTTGAACAAATAATTATTATTATTCAAATTAAAAAAAAAGTTGATTAATCGACTTTTCATAATTAACGAAGTATTATCCTGGCATTTATCCTGGCTTGACTTTCATCCCTCATTTATACAAGAATCTTTTTAATTTTTTTTTCACTTTACATTTTTCAAAAATTATTTAATGAAAAAAAAATCGATCTAGTCTTAATTGGTGTCTCAAATAAACGTGTTGAACGTCATTTAATGACAAATTGTTTGTCGATTCGGCTTTCCAAGAATTTCAGTGATAAGCTGACTTGTAAATGCCCTGCCAAAAAAAAAAAACAAAAAAATAAAAATAAAAATCTCGCTCCTCTCCAAGAGGCCCAAGGAGCATCGATAAGGAATAAAGGAGCTCCCTCGATCTCACACATTCGCGACTCTTGGGATTCCTTCCGATATATGTATATATATAGCTATAGGAATTTTTCTTCTTCGTTGGGCTCGTCGTCGTCGTCGTCGTCGTGCATTGTGACCGTCGAGGAGTAGAGGGCAATTAATTATTGCGGGGTTCGGCGTGGTAGGCTCGCGCATTGTTGCATCTGTTGACTCTCTCGTCGTGGTTTGTTTTTTTGTAGCTCTCCCTCTAACGTTCTCGCAACTCGTGTACATCGAACTATTTATGTATATAGTTTGGGTTGGGTATACATATATATATATACATATATATATATATATATATATATATATATATATATATATATATATATATATACATACCTATATATATATACACATACATACATACATATATATATATATATATATACATATACATATACATATATATATATAGTTCGGGTTGGGTATATATATATATATTCCTGCAGGATTACTTTGTGGCTTCCTTCGGAGATCTCTAATAAATTAAACTTCGTGTAAGTATATATCAGGATTCTCTAATAGAGTGAGAATTCAAGATGGTATTTTTGTTGTTGTTGGAAATTTGAAAATTTTCAAAACAAAATGTAACAAGAATTGGCTGTATTGTAAATTATTGCCTCAATTTTCCTGTAAATTAATTTAAATGTAACACACGAAGTTTCCCATCAATGTTTATAATTATTATAAAATTCATTTTGGTAAATTTGAAAATTTTGGAAAAAAGCGAGCAAAGAAATAAGCAATATATATATATATATATATATTAGAAATTTATATATATATATACATATATTAGAAATATATATATATATATTTCCTCAATTACTTTTTCTCATTTTTTTCTCTTTCGTACTTCTCGCCTGGGGTACTCGCGTGATATCAACCTGTTGGTCGTCGGTTTCGTGTCTTTGCCCATTGTTGCGTGTGAGAGCACAGCCCGAGACGAAGGTAAAAGGAAAAAGTGAGCGAATGATTTTTTTTTTTTTTTTTTTTTTTTGAGGGTCTTTTGGTGCAATCGAGGCACAAACACACGCACACGCTGTATATCTTACACGGATAAGTACATAAGTACTTGGCATTGCGGTGTGGCTTGAATCGACGAACCGCAGAAATAAAGGACGAATATGAAGAAAAGGGAAGGAGAGAAGAAGAAGAAGAAGAAGAAGAAGAAAAAAATGATATTGAAGAAAGAGAACGAGAAGGAGAGAAAAAGTTTGTGAAAAAGAGTTGCCTACGTCTCATTCTACTGTACATCGTTTGAGAGCGGACGTGGGCCCCATAAAGGGGCCCGTTGTGTTGCAACAAGAGGATCAAAGGCACGAAAAATTCGAGACCAAACGTCGAATTACGAAACACCTGTTAGAGGCGAAATAACTTCATCGATTCTTTTTCCCCCTCTCGTTCCACAGTGAGAATTGCAATGCTGAAGCAAAATTTCTCTCAATTTTTTTCTTATTCCTTTTCTCTGTGAAAATTTCGTCCGTTTCGTCTTTCAGCGCCTCTCGTAACATCTCATTTCTTCACGATTCTTCTTCTCGTTACAGTCTTTTGCAGCATTTTATTAAAAACAAAAAAAAAAAGTTTGCAAAATCAAAGACGAAATTTGCGTGGAAATAATTTATATTTCAATTATGAAAATATTTTTAATATAAAATTTGAAACGTACGAAATATTTTTCTCATATATTTTATACATATTTTTTTTTGCGACAAAAAAAATCCATTTAAAAAAGTATAATTTTTTTCACGTCCAAAATATATATTATTTATTTATAAATTCACACATTTGTTAAATATACGAAATATATTCAACGTATATTGAGGATTTTTGCCACAAAAATGTTAAATATTTTATTTTTCTCTCAAAAATTATCCACGTCATTTTTTTTACGTTCAAAATATATATTATTTTTTTATAAATTCACACAATTGTTAAATATACGAAATATATTCAACGTATATTGAGGATCCATATTTTTGCCACAAAAATGTTAAATATTTTATTTTTCTCTCAAAAATTATCCACGTTCCTTGAATTTTCTAATTGGACAATTATCCCTCCCCCCTCCCTCCGTCCCGTGCACCCCCGCCAAGAACGTTTAGCATTGTCTTAAAATTCCAAAAGTAACTTGGCGATTCCTCGTCGGGAAAATATTGTCGATAAAAGGGATAAACGTAATGCAAGTATAAATATATATACATAGATAGATCGAGAGGCGTGTACAGAGCAGTAGATAAAAGGGGGATGGTTCGAAGAGATGCGAATAGATCGCGAGATAGCTGTGGATAAAGCTGCCATCCCATGCTATATAAATTTTTATGGCTTTGGACCATCGATATATATATATATATATATTTCTGACTTTTCCTACACATCTATTCATCTATATATATATATATATATATATATATATATATATAGATGTATAGATGTATATATATGTATATATATATATATGTATAGGCAAAGTCAGAAAGGCATAAAAGTTGTACTTGGACACACTCGATGGGCCCTTTTAACTTTGAGCCATCGAGTCAGTATAGATTGTCCGGGAGGCGCTGAAGAAATGTAAAATAAATAAAACGTTGAGGAAGAAAAATAGAAGAAGATGAAGAAGAACGAAGACAAAGTCTGCGAGGAAGCCACAGAGAGACATAAAAAAAAATTATATATATATGTGAAAAATCTCTACCCTGTTTATATATATATATATATATATATATATATATATATATATAAACAGGGTAGATTTTTCGCACGATTAGATCTCAAGATTACGAAAGTATAGTGGAGTCGATTGTGTTGGGTTGGTGAACGTTATAAGAGGCTTGAGCGTGTTTCGATTATAAGCGGCTTGGCCAATGTCGTTGTATCGGTTTGTACATACGAAATGCAAAGACGACGAGGACGACGACAACGACAACAACAACGACGACGACGACGACGACGAAGTGAAACGACAACGGGGAGTGTATCATTACTAAGCTTGTGGAATTATGTGTCTATTAGGTGCACGATAAGTTTTTTTAGCGAGTGGACAAAATACATTTTTGCGAATAATAAGAGAGAAAATTGTTTGCTCCTGAATTTATCGAAGATCGAGGGTGAAAATTGTAAAAAAGCTTATCAGATGAGTCATATCGAGTGAATGTTGAAATTTTCATGTCTATTATGATCCTTGGGTTGTTTAGAGATTGATAAAGATTTGAGATGTTATTTGTTAAAATTTTGGTGATTTTTATATTCCTGGAGCTGTTTTAGTGAATCGACAAAAATTTGAATTTTTTATTTTTTTTTAAATCGTTCTCACCTTTGGATGGCCAAATTTCCCCAATTTCTTCGCAAATTTAAATATTTGAATTTTTTCTTTAATCGCTCTTATCACTGGGAGGCTAAGAACTCCTTGACAGGAAGTTGCAAAGGAAATTGCTCCATCGATATCCTCAAATTTGAATTTTTTAAAAATCTTTCTCACCTTTGGATGGCCAAGAATTTCTTGACAGGAAGTTACAAAGGAAATTGCTCCATCGATATCCTCAAATTTGAATTTTTTAATTTTTTAAAAATCGTTCTCATCTTTGGGCAATTATCTTCGCCCCTTCCTCCGGCATTTTGATGTTTTTTTATCATTTCACGATAGTGCAAAGACTGATAAAGATCCAATGAAGTTATCCTATCGTTTTTTTTCTTCACAAATTTAATTTTCCTTCGTTCACCAGTGATTGTCAACGTTCGAAAAATTATTCGAGCCATCAATCGTTCTTCGTTGTAATTTTTCTTCGATCTTTCTCTCCCTCAATTTCTCCGATATATCCTTTAAAAAAAAATGGCAAAGATCTCGAGATATTTTTTCGCGTGGATTTGCCGACGATAAAGAATTATATCGAACCATCGCACGCCCGGAATATCTTGACAGCTTTCGATTAAAATCCACTCGTGTCCAAATAAAAAAAATATTCTCAAAGAAAAAAAAAAAAAAAATCATTCCACGAGAAATCTAACGAGATTCGTTGAAATTTCAAGCTCGCTCAATAGACGAAGATTTTCGTTAAACTTTACATCCACAATAATCTCAAAATGTTTACGACATGCTCGAAGATATTTCGAGGCATTTAACATTTTGACCTCGCTAGTTCAGGTCACTGTAGTATGACAAACTTAGCTCGGGTCTCGAAACAAAAAAAAAAACAAAAAGACCATTTAAATTACAAAAAATAAAATTAAAAAAAAAACAAATAAGAAATAAAAAATGTCTAATTGATTAAATATAATCAGATGGTGTCGTGCTCTCATTTATAGCTGCGAGTCTGTATTGTTGATTTGGGCCATCAGAGTTTGATTGTTGTTGGCTCATTGGTGGTTGATTCGTCGTCGTCACTGACGATCCTGAGCTCGGTAACGTTATCGCGAGCATTGTCGTTTCTTGTTGATGATTTTGTTGTTGCTGATGATTTTGTTGCTGCTGTTGATGATTCGTCGAGTTTGAGCTCAAATCGCTGTAATAAGCGCTACTCGGGGCGCTGCTCAATGATGGACCATCGGGCTCGGCGTCACTTCCGGTATAGCCTGTATTCTGATACGAGGGATTTGCCTCACCATTGCCAGAATTTCCAAGACGCATCGCTGCCTGATGAAGATGATGGTGATGATGATGGTGATGATGATGATGATGATGGCCATTTGGCAATTGACTCGGTGGTACTGGACTCGTCGGGCCATTCTCGTACATCTCATAATCGGGTTCTTTTAACCTGATAAATTAACGAAAAAATTACCATTAAAATTTTCAGATTAATAATGATAATAACAATATTTTCTATTATTATTGAATTTTAAGATGATAAATTAACGAAAAAATTATCATTAAAATTTTCAGATTAATAGTAATAATAACAATATTTTCTATTATTATTGAATTTTAAGATGATAAATTAACGAAAAAATTATCATTAAAATTTTCAGTTTAATAATAATAATAACAATATTTTCTATTATTATTGAATTTTAAGATGATAAATTAACAAAAAATCATCATTCAAATTTTCAATTTAATAATAATAATAATAATAACAACAAAAATTTATATTATTATTGAATTTTAAAATGATAAATTAACGAAAAAATTACCATTAAAATTTTTAGATTAATAATAATAATAAAAAAAATTTCTATTATTATTGAATTTAAAAATGATAAATTAACAAAAAATGATCATTCAAATTTTAAATTTAATAATAATAATAATAATAACAACAAAAATTTCTATTATTATTGAATTTTTAGATGATAAATTAACAAAAAATTATCATTTAAATTTTAAATTTAATAATAATAATAATAATAACAACAAAAATTTCTATTATTATTAAATTTTAAGATTTTTCGAATGATTTTTATTACCTCTGACTGTGCCTGGTTCTGAGTGGCTCTTTTTTGAGTGTCCCATTTTGGCTTTCGTTGCCACGTGTGCTGTCACCGCCATAACGTCTGTGTAATCTTGCAGCGTCCAATTCGTGATAATCGTCATCGTGAATTGGAGGTGAGGCAGCGCCTCCACCTCCACCGGTGGAGCCACCGCCGCCACCGCCACCCCCACCGCCAACAGCATAAGTCGAACTGCCGCCGCCACCACCGCCACCGCCACGTAATTGAAGCTGAAGGTCACTCGCGTAACTGGCAGCTTGAGAATCGAGCTCAGCGTAAAGAGCCTCGTCAGTTTGCATGTGAGTGTAATGATTTTCAACGGGAAGATTCATGGCGCATCGATGCTGTGGAAGGGTCAAGGGTGTGGCGACAACACCGGCTGTGCCACCGCCACGCCGTGAGCCGAGCCATGACCACACATTGTGACCTGAAATAAGAAAAATAATAATTTCTTTCAATTATTATTGTACGGGTAATTGTAATCTTGATGAAATCTTTCGATTAAACTTCCATATTTTTTTTTTTTATCAATTTAATTTGAATTTAATTTTATTACATTTTTTTTTATTCAGATAAATTTATTTTGAATTTTTTCATCGTAGCGAACAAATTTTAATTTCGTATTGAATTAGGTAAATATAAATAGCATTTTGATTAATAAAATTTGAATTTGATTGAATTTGAATTATTAAAAAAATCAAATTCTCAATATGAGTTGAACGATTAATTAATTTTTTTTTTTTTATTAAATGATTAATTTATTTTAAATTTTTTAATTTATTTTTCATTAGGAATAAAAAATAAATTAATAAATACAAGACTTGTGACCTGAAATAAGAAAAATAATAATTTCTTTTAATTATTATTATACGGGTAATTGTAATCTTGATGAAATCTTTCGATTAAACTTCCATTTTTTTTTTTTAAATCAATTTAATTTGAATTTAATTTTATTACATTTTTTTTTATTCAGATAAATTTATTTTGAATTTTTTCATCGTAGCGATCAAATTTTAATTTCGTATTGAATTAGGAATTGTAAATATAAATAGCATTTTGATTAATAAAATTCGAATTTGATTGAATTTGAATTATTAAAAAAATCAAATTCTCAATATGAGTTGAACGATTAATTAATTGATTTTTTTTATTAAATGATTAATTTAATTAAAATTTTTTAATTCATTTTTCATTAGGAATAAAAAATAAATTAATAAATACAAGACTTGTGACCTGAAATAAGAAAAATAATAATTTCTTTTAATTATTATTATACGGCTAATTGTAATCTTGATGAAATCTTTCGATTAAACTACCATATATTTTTTTTTAATCAATTCAATTTGAATTTAATTTTATTACATTTTTTTTTATTCAGATAAATTTATTTTGAATTTTTTCATCGTACCGATCAAATTTTATTTTCGTATTGAATTAGGAATTGTAAATATAAATAGCATTTTGATTAATAAAATTCGAATTCTCAATATGAGTTGAACGATTAAAGAATTGATTTTTTTTATCAAATGATTAATTTATTTTTAATTTTTTATTGGAAATAAAAATTAAATTAATAAATATAAGACTTGAATAATAATATTTATATTTTTCTATAAACTTTATCGTAATTATCAAGTCTCAACTTTTCATGACATTTTGCTTTCTTTTTCTTTTTTCATTTAACTCGAGTTTCTCAATTCAAATTCTCATGGCAAAGTGACCAAAAATTACGAAACGAAAGGAAGATATTTTTTTTTTTATTTATTTTTTCTCATAAAATACTGACCAGGACTCGGCGTCACGTCGTGATAAGGCGGCAATTTGTCGAGTTCCAGGGGTGGTCGATCCGGTATGACGGAGACTCCGCCACCCCCGGCGACTCCGCCAGTAACGTTGCCAACCGGTTCCTGGTTACTCGACTCCTCGACCCCAACGCCACAGCAACTCGCTGCAAATAGAAATTATATTTTCCTTCATGAATATCTCCTCGACGTAAAATTCATTTTCTCCCCTTCCTCCTCCTCCTCCCCTCTTCCTCCACTCCTCCTCCCCTCCTCCTCCACCCCCCATCGTCTCTCTCCCGTCTTATAAAATATTATTATTGCTATGACAGACCCTGAGAGTTCGTTCGAGCAATGAGAAAAATTGATCTCTCGTGTTTCAAGGCTCACAGGGGGTTAAATTAGGTCGAATTTCACAAGGTGGTCAGAGGGAAGAGGATCTACAAAAAAAAAAAAAAAAAAAAAAAAGAAATGGGCCAAGAAGGGAAAAAGGAGGGGCTGATCGAATTTCACTCCATGATACAGGCACACAATTTTTTTTTTTTTCATCGTTGGGGCTCTGAGCTCTACTTTGTTCGAAACTGTCAAAAAGGGTTTGACGGAATATTTTTTAAAATCAACGTCAGATGTGCTTCACGATATATATAATAATAATAATAATATATATATGTATATATATAGTGTGCGTATTATTAATACTTCGATAAATATAGTTATAGTGAAGCGGCAAAAAAAAAAAAACAAAGAAATCGTCCGATCGTTCAGGACGAAGAAAAACGTGGAACTCGCCAAGTGCCCAGGTGAGCTGCCTCGTTAAAATTATGTGAATGCCAATATATATGTATATATATATATATATATTTTTTTTTTTTTTCATACAGCATAGGGTACAATCTGCCTATGTGAACGTATAAAAAATTTAAATATGTATATTATGATTTAATTTTTTTTACCCCTTTTAGAAACGTATATATATATATATTTAGGGAGCATATTGAGAGCTGAGCATTATGACATGATCGCATTTATGAAAGGAAGGCCAGAAATCCGGTCGTTTTTTTTTCTCGACCATCTCGAAAATCTCTCTCTCTCTCTCTCTCTCTCTCTCTCTCTCTCTCTCTCTCTCTCTCTCTCTCTCGTATGGTTCACCCTCATTGTACTCTCGTCATCGTACAAGAGCACCGCCGTGAATCTTTCCTGTGGGATTTTTTGGTATATATATATATATATATATATATGGTTGCCGCCACACACAAGGCGGTATACAAGAATTTTTGTAGATCACAGAGACCGCGATCAAGCAGTTACTACATAAGTGCGATCGAGAGATTAAGAGAGGATGAAAGTAAAGATTGAGAAAAAAAAAAAATAATAATAGAAACGAAACAATTTTGAGAATATTTCGCTTGTTTTTTATTTTTTTCGTATTAATTGATTTTTTTCAAAATTTGACTGGTTAATAAAAATTATCTGATGACATTGTATCGAGACAATTGCCAAGAATTAATATTGTCAACAAAAGAAAAAAATAATAATAATAATTTCGTAAGTGAATTTTGTAAGTTGCCTGAAATTTTTTTTTTCCAAATTTTTCCCAATTAACAGTAGAAATTAATAATTAAATGAAAAAATTCGAGGCAATTATAAAATCGTGACTATTACGAGAAACAATTAAATTTCCAGAAGAAAAAAGCTTTCAAGCTGCGTCGAGGGATGTTTTTTTTTTTTTTTTTCCAAGCCGGATTTAATGTTTGTCATTGCCTCGATACGAGACCAAAGAAAACATTCCATCATTGAGAAAGAGAGCTCTCGTCGAGGCGTGAAACGTATCACTGAAGCCTATAAAAAAAAAAAAAAAAAAAAAAAAATTTAAATTGTCAGTCGCGTCACGAGTGCCGTAATCGGATTATCGCTCGTTCAACTCTCGCCTCAGGTTACAAATGATCCTAAGGGCTCGTTTTTTCTTTTTCAATTTTTAATCGCTCGATCTATTTTTTAGTTTATTTTTATTTTTCTTTTTTTTTTTTTTTTTCAAATTATTTTCTTTTAAAATCATTTCGTTGCAGCGGGGCAGGAGGGGGAGGGGGCGGGGCGGGTATTGAGGAGGGGAGCATTTTTTGAACCAAGACGATCGAGATTAGAAAATTTAACGGGAGACACGTCACGTTTTTTACCCTCGGACCTCTCGACGCGTTTATAAAATGTACATTAACGCGTCGTCGATCGATCGATCGATCGAAGAGTGGCTGGATTAATTCTCGCGACAGATGGATTATACGAGAGTGTCTATCAACGATCAAATATAATAATAATAATACAAATAAAAATAAAAATAAAAATAAAAATAAAAATAATAATAAAAATAAAAATAAAAATAAAAATAATAATAAAAATAAAAATAATAATAATAATAATAATAATAATAATAATAATAATAATATTAATATTAATATTAAGATGCACTGAAACTCGATAACAGATCGTCTATGGTCTCCCGGAAGCAAATAGCTCGTAATATATAGGTCTTGAAAGCAATTTGTGGATCCCCACGAGCGACACATCATATACAGCAGGGCTCACCCTGTCACCTCCTCTCGGGACGAACATCCAATGTACTATTTCGCGGCATCGCTCTCATTGCATGAATTAATTAAACGCCAATCGAGGCTGACACGAGCATGTGCACCCATTTCTCGACTGCACGAGACACTCTATGATCCTACTGGAAGAGTGTTTCACGATGCCTGGAGCACTCGCACATATGTATATATATTTATTTATTTATTTGTTTTTATGATTAAAAAAAAAAATTCTAGATTGAAAATTATGTCTTCACATTTTTTTTTTCTTATTATTTTATGTCGTTCAAAAAATTATTCCCTATGAATTTGAACCCAAATTTCGTAAATATTTCATCAAATATTATATTGTATAAAATTGTTTATACTCTCGAGAATCTAGGAGACTTTAGAATTTTTTTTCGATCTTATCTCAAAGATCTAATGTTTTTTTTTTTGCTCCTCCTCGATTTAATTTCTCATAATTTAAAGATCATTTAGTCGTAGAGCGTTTAATGCTCCAAGTATTATGAAGATCGATATTATCATCGTATCTCTTTGGCATCAATTTAATTTTTTTTTTTTTTTATAATTTTTCCGTTTCATTCACAACGTCATACGAACACATTAGAGTGTGAAATATTGAGTAATTGAGTACGGATTGTTGGATGGTGATATGGAGAGTGGTAGGGGAGGAAGATATTATTGTACGCTTAATGGAATAGAAAGTGAGAGAATCAAAGGATCGATCGACCCTTTTAGTCTTTCACTTATCTTCCCGCCCCCCCCATAGATCCTTTTTTAATTATAAAAATATTAATTATGATCCAATATACAGACTGTGAATAAATGAATTCTCACCTCTGCCACCGGCACTCTTCATTCTGAAATTAAATTTGAAAGAAAAATCAGTATTTGCCAAAAATAATACGAGCATATAAAATAAAGAATTATCGATCTACTTAATTATTGATCGATCTCTAATTCCGATCAATCTCAAAATATAATAAATTTGAAAAATTGTCACAAGCTTGTTAAAATTAGAAAAAAAAAAAAGCAAAAAAATGCAATCGATGACGAAAAAAAAAATTAACGTACCGTCTACAGTGAAGAAGAGTGACCATGACGACAGCTCCAATACCAGCAGAAACCAATGAAACGATAACTAATGTCAAAACCCATCCAAATTCACCAGGTGCTTCTGTAACAAGAAAAATACAAGAACAAAAAATTAATTTAATACACTCGATTAAATATTATGAAAATTTTCAATATTTCCAAAAAATAGTTTCTTAATTCCTTCATTTTTTTTCAAAAAAAAAGTAACAGAAAAAAAACACAAACACAAGCTGTCAAGTCTGTCCCAATAACACATTTAACATACGACACGAATAAATTTTTTTATCAAACTAACGTGTGTAATTATATATAATAATATATAAAATATATACAATTACATAGTATACGATGGAAAAAAAAATAATAATAAAAAAAATTAAGCAATATTAAATGTACATTATATCGGATAGAATAAACGTGTATGTAAGGAGTGCGATAATTGGCACAAGAGAGTCCTAAGAATCTCGGTCGGCTTTTCGCACAGCGGGGGATTCCCCATGGGGCTTTATAACCAGTCGAGCGTCGTATTTTCCGGGTTTACCTCCTTGTAAACCGTGTGGGTCTCCACGTTTGCAATGTGCAAAAGCCAGGAGAAGAGCCCTGGGGCGCGACTAGCCACGATATATATATATGTATATATATATATGAATATATATAGATATATGCATATATACACATATATATATACATACATATATATATATATATATACATACATACATATATATATATATATATATATATATATATATATATATATATATATATATATATATATATATATATGAATATATATAGAGCGAGAGAGAGAGAGAGAGAGAAGCACGAAGAGAATATTCACGAGGAGATTCAAAGAGTTAGTTCATCGTTCGTCCCCTCTGGCTGCGTTTACTCTGTGCATGTGCTCAGTGGACTCGCGAGAGACGCGTAATTAAACGGAATTTTGCGGGGACTTTACGGCCAAGTATCTTCCGAGTGAACAAAAAAATTATATCACATATATCGATGATTTAATGTTAAAAGGGCTTATCTGTTGTGTATGGGCATAGCTCATCTGCCTTTTTGGCCATTGAATCATCGATATACCAGATAGATGTATAAAAGGTCGTGTATTTTATGGCGGATACAATGGCATGAGTAAATGCTTGTCCAGTACACCTCGCGTTATGAGAGGCTGCATGAGTCCGAGTTGAATATCCCATATAAAAATTTCTCGCCATGTTTTAATCTCTAATAATAATTATTAATTGAGAGAAATTAAATACATTTTTTTTTATCTATATATATTTTTTTTGTCATTGAGAATAGCTTGTGAGCTTTTTTGGTAATTGGATAATCGATGCAATGGCATGAGTAAATTTTTTGATAAAATGCTCTAATAGGTATTATTATGTACTTTAGTCTTTGAATTATTTTTAATAAAAACATATTTATCGTTGAATTTATTAATTGAAAGAAATAAAATTAAAATTGTTTTATCTATATATTTTTTTTGTCATTGAGGATAGCTTGTGAGCTTTTTTGGTAATTGGATAATCGATGCAATGGCATGAGTAAATTTTTTGATAAAATGCTCTAATAGGTATTATTATGTACTTTAGTCTTTGAATTATTTTTAATAAAAACATATTTATCGTTGAATTTATTAATTGAAAGAAATAAAATTAAAATTGTTTTATCTATATATTTTTTTTGTCATTGAGGATAGCTTGTGTGCTTTTTTGGTAATGAGAACATTTTTTAATAATTTATTTTGGATAATTTTAATCGCATTTGAGAATGTTTAGAATGTGAATGGAAAAATATATTTCGAGGATATTTATAATTGAATTTATAAATCGGGAGATATAACATTTTTTAATTTGTATCGATGTTCTATATCCCGTTTTATTTTAATCTCAAGTTGAACGGGGGGAATGAGCGAGTTTGCTAATCTCGTATGTATATTCGAGAAAGACAAGAATCCGGAAGTTTAGTAGTAACAGAGCGCAAGTACATGTACAGCGTAAAGTCGATATATATATATATATATATATATATAATAATAATAATAATAATAATAATAATAATAATAATAATAATAATAAATCGGTACGTGGTGTGGAGGCTGCAACAGTGGCGGTCACCGATCTGCCGGAGCCACCCACGCAAGCTACGATGCGTTTATACACACGGCCGTTGTGCCCAGCGTCACTAATGAACCGCGCTGCGGTCTGCCAATTTCACGAACGAGGGAAGAGCTTCACTCGCACCGGTCAGACTCTGGTAATACCATTATATGTTCGTTGGATCGAGTCATGTGTCCTCTTGTCTATGCAAACGGAGTGTACATGGACGAACAAGGAACTTCTAATCGTAGCCTTGAGTCTACAGACATATATATATATTTTTTTTTGTTTAAATAAAATAAAATAAAATAAATTTCTATATTATAAATAAATGATATTCTTTGGATCGAGTCATGTGTCCTCTTGTCTATGCAGAGTATATACGGAAGAACAAGGAACTTGTAATTGTAGTCTTGAGTTTATAGAAATATATTTAATTTTTTTTTTTGTTTAAATAAAATAAAATAAAATAAATTTCTATATTATAAATAAATGATATTCTTTGGATCGAGTCATGTGTCCTCTTGTCTGTGCAGAGTATATACGGACGAACAAGGAACTTGTAATCGTAGTCTTGAGTCTATAGAAATATATTTAATTTTTTTTTTTGTTTAAATAAAATAAAATAAAATAAATTTTTATTATAAATAAATTATTACTGAGATTTTTTTACACTTTGGACAATTAACAATTTGTTTTTTCTCCATATTTCCCCTAAATCTATAACAACGATAATTCTATAAAAGTAGCAATTTTTTAATATTATTTATCATAAAAAATTCATGGTCGTTGAATAAATCGTGGCTTAAAGTAAAGTAAAAAAAAAAAAAAAATCAATTGAAGTCAAAGAAAAGAACGAGTTGGAAAAAGAGGCCGACAAGTATGAGAGAGAGCGAGAGAGAGAAAAAAAAAATGCAAAGCTATATCGTCGTGTCGACACGCCGACGCCTAAGTTCGAATTAAGGGCGACAAGTCGCGATTGGTGAGATGCGAGAGAGTATAACGTCGATCTCCCTGACGGTGGAATAAAACGGAGGTAGATAAGATGAAAAAGATAAAGGAAGAAATAAGAAAAATCAAAAAAAAAAAAAAAAAACAAAAATGACTACACAGAGTGAAGGAGTAAATGACGTAACAGCAGAGTGGTAAAAAAACGAATAGTGAGTGTTAAAAAGCTTGAGGGTGGGAGAAAGAGAGCGAGAGAGAGAGAGAGAGAGAGAGAAGACGAATAACGAGAGAAAGATGAAACTTGACGTCTCTCATCGTCTTCTCATCGTCGAGTGACGTGAACATAACAGCTTGCACCGTGCCACTGACGATAAGACGTTGTATATATATATATATATATATATATATATATATATGAAACGAAACGAAACTTATCGATCATCTCCCGCAGAGATGAACTCCTCTCGCACGCGGTACACACACGATATTTCTGTACCAGTCGAACGAACGAACGATTTAACGCGAGAGAACTTTGAGTAGGTAAGACACGCTTTATTGTATACGCAGGTATGTGGGGTTATTCATGGTCAGAGAGCAACATAGACGCGAGTGAATCGTTACGTATTTTTTTTTTAATTTTTTTTTTTTAAATAGTTCAAATTTTTTGAAGCTTCTTAAAAAAATTGATGGATTTATTGAAAAATTATCAAAACGTAACGTAGTTTAAAAATATTATTTGTAAGATTTTTTTTAACAATTTCAATTTGATTTATAATTTTTTTAACATTCAAATGATATTTAATTTTTCAATACACAAAGATTTGAAAAAGAAAAATAAATTTGTTTGAAAAAATTAGTGGGAATAAATGTTGAATTTATTAGAAATTTGTTCAAAAAGTTCACAGTTCATATAAATTATTTGAATAATTTTTTTTTTCCATCAGAAAAATTATTTATTTAATTTTTTCTAATTCTTGAAGTTTTTTTTTTTTACCATCAAGTAATAAAAATTTAAAAATATTTCTATAGATTAATGCTCTGTGAGTTCGATGGTATGTGATATAGGTAAGCAGACAAACTGACGAAGTGTCAGTTGCAGCGAGAACACGATATGAACATCGTTCAAGAATGAAAAATTGTCGAAAATTTTCATTCACATGAGACGATCATTATGTGTATATGTAATACGTTATACAGAGGTTTGACCAGCCCCACAAACGAGCTGTCTTGCTTCTGTTGCTCGTTTCCTATTATCATAAATAACGTATCGATTATGTTTATCATAATTGTTGGATCTATCATAACTGTCTGCTGTAGAATTTTCTTCTTGGCTCTACCTGCTAGTTATAACGAAGCTGCGACTCTCTGTGTAACATGTACATCTATAATAATAATAATAATAATAATAATAATAATAATAATAATAATAATAATAATAATAATAATAATAATAATAATAATAATAATAATAATAATAATAATAATAATAATAATAATAAATATATATATAGTGTATAGGACCAGCAGACGTGATGCAATACGTGTGATATTAATCATTGCTCATAGAGATGGAGAGACAAATTCGTAATCGAAATTTTATTTCAGTACACCCATCAAAGTCAAAATATTAAAAAAAAAATGTATTATTATTATTATTTTAATTTTGTTACTATTTACCAAGTGGGAATGAATAATGAAGTGAAGCAAGCAAATTATAAGCTGTGAAACTACATTTAATGATTACTTTGACACGATTGAAAATCCAATCGATAACCATCGACGAATTATCAGGTTATAAAGCATTATTTAAATTCCCCCCCCCCCCCACCTCCTCCCATTTGAACAAAAAATTTTAGCTCTGTGTATCGAGGTGTGGCAAAGGGTAAAATATATTTTTACGTCGCATTATATTATATAGTGTCCCCTTTGGTATTTTTTATCCAGTGTAATGTCTTTAATGATATACATGATGTGTCTCATGCGTGTGCAACGTGTCTCCATACGTGCCATTATCCTATCGCGAATATATCTATACCCGCCATTTATTATCCTTTCTGGTCGTGCGAGTTGACCGCGCTCTCGATATATAAATCTGTTCTCTGGATATCTTACACATATATATATATATATATATATATATATGTATGTATGTATGTATGTATGTGTATATATATATATATATATATATATATAAATTTTTATCTAGTTCGCCACGACGAGGATAGTGAACGAGTCAGCAAACACTTTCTCGCATGGCGACCCACATTTTCGATCCTCTGTGCGATCTATGTACCAGCGATTTTTGCCATGGGCACTTTTTTCCATGCACCCGGATTTTTTTTCGGATTGGACTAAAAGAATAATTTATAAAATTGATCAGATAAGGCCCAGAGAGATGCTTGAATATGCTTCGATATATATTATTATATATAATAACAATAATAATAATAATAATAATATATATATATATGATTCTAGTTGGACTCTGTGGAATTTATTTCATATTGTAGAGCAGATGCTCGTTTTACCTACTCACAAGTTGATTGGAGGCAATGAACGAATTTTTATCGTTTTGACTCGTTAACTCGATGTAATTCACAGCCTTATGACGATTTCTTTTTTTTTTTTTTTTTCGACTCTTTTTAAATTTATTTTTCGCCCGAGATGATTATTCTCGTTAGTTCGTTCGCGCCAGGACGTCGTCCACGTCTCTGGGACTGGTAATATTATATATATATATATATATATATATATATATATATATATAGAATATTTTTTATACGTGTATATATATATATATACACGTATAAAAAATATTCTATCGGTCGATTGGCCGTACAGCTTTCTGGGCCCCCGGGGGCCGGTGATTAATCACACGCGGGTCGACCGCGAGTTCTTCTTACCGGTCTCGTTCACCGGGAGTCGATGCGTGTGCTTTGGGGCCCCAACGACTCCCGAAAAATAGAGCCGTCCCGGCGAGCGAAGACACGCCGTGTGTGAAATTGTCCAACCGAATCCGCTTCTTGAATTCTTTCGCCTCGACGCGCTCTGGCAAACGTTGAAAAGCATATTATGTAGTGAAAGGAAAACGAATATATATATATATATGAGGAATTTTTTTTTTTTTTTTTCTATTAAAAATAAAAAAATTTATAAAAAAAAAGAAATTGCACGTAAATTGGTGAGAGAAAGATTTATTCAATTGAAAATTTATCGAAAAAATGTCAAATTAATTGAAAAAATAAATATTCATTATTTTATAAAATTTGAAGTAAAATAAAAAAAAATTTCAATATTTATCACGAATTGGAAAATCAGGAAATTTTTGGCCCTTATTGGGCTCGAATAAAATTACACTTTCTCAGCATAATTTGCCTCATTCTCGCGGTCTCAACGTTCACCGAATAAATATATGTCATTAGCGATGATATCATTCATACCATTCTGAGCATTCTCGGACTAACCACTTTGCTCGAAAATTCTTTAAAACTTTAAATTTTTTATACATTTTTTTTTATTATTTTACGTTGACGAGATAATTGAGTCGTTCGTAGTCGCTCGAGTCGGCTCCTTTTTCCCAGATATTACGCGGTGTATCCTTTTTAATCGGAGGACAAAATCTGCCCCAAAGTCCCTTTCATATCGTCGATCCTTTTCTGGATTTCTCGGATGTGTCGATTTTTTTTTTTTTTTTTGCAACATCGTTTTTACGTGACGATCATTATTATTATTATTATTATTGTAATTATTATTATTTTTTTATGATTATTATTTTTTTTATGATTATTAGAGTCACGGATCGTCTTGCGATACGATTCACGATTGGCTCATCAAGAACGCGATAATTCATCGAGTGAGATACGTCGTCGAGTGTGTACGAAATTTTTACCTGCCAGGCTCGAAGTATTTTTTTTTATTTTTTATTTTAAATAATAATTGAGCCATTCGTAGTCACACCCGCGGGTGTGTCTCGAAATTGTCCAAATATATATATATATATATGTATTTTTTTTTCATCTCGATCGCCCGGACTACCTGCTGAGTGAGAGACACGAAACGCGGTACAAAATGTTTGGTAAGATTGCGACGATTTCGGGGAACGAGCGACATATTTATTTGAGGATTTTGTTCACGATCAAGACTCGATTTTCCTTTTTTATTCATTCCATTAGTTATCATTAAAAGAGGATATTATAGAAATAAAAAAAAAAAAAATTATAAAAAACTTTTTCTCTTTTCCATCTCGTCTCTGTGTTCTTCCTCCTCTTCTTCTTCTTCGTCGAGCTAATTGAGACATTTCGCGAACGTGGGAGTGTC
>OY769912.1:13773157-13775204 GCA_963669185.1 Dyspetes luteomarginatus | reverse complement strand
CTCTCTCTCTCCTGCTCTCTCTCTCTCTCTCCTGCTCTCTCTCTCTCTCTCTCTCTCTCTCTCTCTCTCTCTCTTTCTATTTCTTTCTCTCTCACACACACACATTCTGAGATGATGTCCAGCAGCTTTTGCTTTCCCGCACCTTTTGCATACTTTTTTTTTCAATTCGTTGTTTTTTTTGTTTTATGAGAGAGAGAGAGAGAGAGAGAGAGAGAGAGAGAGAGAGAGGGGGGGGGAGCGGCATGCGCGCAAAATCTTTCGTTGAATCGTCCCCTGAACGAAGGTGTGATCTCGTAATTATTGCGTCGGTGAGGCAGCCGAGTGACGCGATGATTGCCAGTTTCAACCACCATGTGTATATGCTCGTTTTTTTCGAGCATATGTGCGCTCTCGCTTAACGAAAAAAAAAAAAAAAAAAAAAAAAAAATAATAATAATATATATATATATATATAAAGTTTGGTATATTACAACTTCTGTTGCTATATATAAGCTCTAGTATAGCGGCCATGAGGGCTCGTTTTCCTTTATTTATCGGCGAGGAACGTGAGAGACGTTCGCGAAACGCGATATACCGGAGATAAATAATCTCATCCGTGAACCACCGCGAATTATACCATGGTAAGAAGAGGTTGCGAAAAAAACCGATTCGAAGGAGAGAGGGATAAGAAAAAACGTCAACGGGTGACTCGGAGAATTTCTCGTTGGCAATTTGCGATAAGTTCGATGGGAGAAAAAAAAAAACAAAATGAATTTTCGTTCGATTAATAAAAATTTTGTATTTGAATTAACGATAATATATTTGACGAATTGGTAAGTTGTGATAAAAATACACAAAATTATATTTGAATTCTTTTTAATCAGTTATATAAAAGCAACTTTTTTGCTGCACAAAAAAAAATGATTAAATTGATCAAATTATATTGACAAAAAATTCAGCAGGAATAAAATTTATTTTTACGAATTATCGATGTGTCAAAAAAATACGAAAAAAAAAAAAAAAATTGGACTTTGAAGCGAAGTTAAGACTCAATTTTCCCCCGAGCGTCCTACAAACTTCTGTCATCTTCGTTGATTAAAAAATAAATAACAAAAAAAATCATCACGAGGGTAATTCCTTTCTAGCAGGAAGGCGTCAACTAAACTGCCTCCATAGGTGGAGCTTTCGAGTAGAATGGAAACTTGGATGAGGCCCCAACGTACACTACACACATAAAACTATTATTTCCTTCGAGTCTCTTTCACGGTGAGTGAAATACACCCGGCAACTCGGATCGCACGCTCATTTACACACATATATATATATATATATATATATGTGTATATGTATATATATATATATATGCCTATATATATACTTATATATATATATATACAAGTATATACGTGTATATAAATGTTGGTTATATATGTATATATATATATACATGATACAAATCCACAAGAGTCTTGATAATGGCGCGTTTTCAAGGCTTCGGATTGGACGCCACGAAACCGGATGTGGCTACTCCTACAGTTCAGCCTCTGCATACCCTCGACAATTATCATTATTATCCTTCCCCTCCCTTCCTCTCTACGTTTTATTCTCCCCCACCAAAAGTTATTCGATCCTGACGTAAAAAAAAAAAAAGAAAAAAATTCCTGAAGCGAGAACGTTTCGATCTTTATCGCTGCTCGAGTTCCTAATCTCTCGATGACTCGGCTCGTGCAGGACGAAGGAGCCAAATTCTCCATATATGTATATAATACGTATGCGAAAGCCAGGCAAAGGTGAATCCTTTTTTTCGGTTCTTCTTTTGTTTTTTTTTTTTTTTTTGTATAATTATTTTTTAACCGGTTGGAGGAACACGCTATAGAGTTCCTCGGAGCGTTTTATCGTACCGACAGGAACGCTCTTAATTAATACGTCAAAGAGACCAAGAGAGAGAGAGAGAGAGAGAGAAAAAAAAAATGATCTTATCGTCGCGTATTATACTTTTTATGGACTGTTTATTACAGTGTCTCGTTTCGGCTCGTCTCATTTATGTCTTTGGTCACTTTTCTTTTAC
>OY769912.1:13760657-13770657 GCA_963669185.1 Dyspetes luteomarginatus | reverse complement strand
CCTCATCATTATACGTATGCAGCTTGCATACGTTCATCTATTTTTTTTTTTTTTTTATTCTTTACAACTCAAAACATTTAAATCATTTAACTCTTTTCGAATTTATTTTATTCAATCGTAGAAATATTTTATTTGATTTAAAATTTTCACTAACTTTCAATTATTTTTACAAATCAAAGCTAATAATTCCGTAAACTTTGCAAATTCCAACGTTATATTCCCATGAAAGAATTCGTAATTCTTGCCGTGCATAAAAACGAAAAAAAAAAAAAGAAAAAAATCGACGTATACATTTTTAAGCTTTAGTACCATTGCCCATTGTACAATATTTTACCGAGAGTCTGGGTAAACAGTGACTCGCGTTCATCTTTTTTAATTTATTTTTCTCGTCTTTACATCTCAAAAGATTTAAATCATTTCGCTCAATAATTCGAATTAATTTTATTCAATCGTAGAAATATTTTATTTGATTTAAAATTTTCACTAACTTTCAATTATTTTTACAAATTTTACAAAACTAATAATTCCGTAAGCTTTGCAAATTTCAACGTTAAATTCCCATGAAAAACATCGTAATTCTTGCCCTGCATAAAAACGAAAAAAAAAAAAAGAAAAAATCGATGTATAGATTTTTAAGCTTTAGTACCATTGCCCATTGGACAATATTTTACCGAGAGTCTGGGTAAACAGTGACTCGCGTGTCTGCGTGATGAAAAAAAAATGTGTATTTCATTTCTCAGACGAGACTCTCGAGACGAGACACACTCGTTAGTGTTATGGTGGTGTATGGGGTAGGATAGTGGGGGGGTGCTTCACAGTTACATGAGAGATCTCTTCTTCATCTTTTCGTTTGGACACGAGAGAGCAAATGATGACTTTCTTTATACGTGTATATGGTCGCCATCTATCTCTCAAGCTCTTAACGTAACGGGGTGGTGGTGGTGGTGGCGGTGATGGTGGTGAAAGAACGAGACGAAAAGAGGGTCTCGCGAGTTTTGCCACGAGAGTGCAGCAAGAGCTCTCGACTGCCAGACAAGAGATATTCACTCTCTCGTCGAGGATCTCGTTTTGACGAGGGTTACCGCATTACCGAGAGTACGTACGACCGGGAGTTACTATATATATATATATATATATATATATATACGTGATATATTTCCCGAGTCTCGTCCAAAAATGCGATAACCCAACAAACAAAAAAAGTATTTTTTATTTAACAAAAGAATTCAAATTTTTTTTTACGATATTGAAATTTTCGAGACGATCAAAAATAATATAAATTAATATATTTCTTATATGAAAATATTTGTGATGTTTTAAAAAGTCATCAAAACTTCGAAATTAATAATATAAAAGTAAGGCTTGAAAATATTTTATAGATTCGTCCAATAATATTATTATCATTTCTCTCTATGTTCGATCTAAAATTTAAACAAATCGTTCATCATAAAGTAAGAAACATATTTACATAAAAGATAACGCAAGATTGAAAGGTTAAGTACGATATAGTTATATATAAGCGTACCCGTACCTTCCTCATGTGTTACTAACGTGAGTTCAAGAATAGTCTCTTGAGTTCGTTCATTAAAGTGCATCGACTCATGCATCGAATTTCACGTGTGTAACGAGAGTCACTGTTTACGTTCGAGGCTTGACCAAAGTACGTGTATATATATATATGTATATATATATAGATATATGTATATATATATATATATATATATATATATATATATATATATATATATATATATGTATATATATATATATATATATATATAAAATATAGAAAAATGCACATTATACGATGTTACGTCGTATATCCATATAGATATAATGATACGGGAGTAAGAGAGTATATTGAGTCCTATCGAGGTGTATTTCATCTCATCTTCTTACGTACACTCTTTGAGAGCCCTCTGACTGGTGACTTTTCGAGATGAGATGCTTTTGTGCCACGATCTTCCCTTTTCTCTCTCTCTCTCTCTCTCTCTCTCTCTCTCTACATTGAAGGAAAAGAGTGTGGATCGATCTCAGAGGCGAGACTCGCACAATGCCACGCATTGATCCGCTTAATTACCGTGATATCAGCGTAATTAAAGACCCGTTGTGCCTCTTCCACTTTTACCTATGGAGTTCAGTCTATATATATATATATATATATATATATATATATATATATATATATATATATATATATATATATATATATATATATATAGATATAAAAGAGTGCAGTAACACGCGTGACTATCGAATTCTTCAACCGTACGTTTTATAATACTGGTAATACTATATATATAACGGTGAGTATAGTGTACCTTACAGTATACAACCCTCCCCCTTGTCAATTTTCCAATGCTGCAATTAGAAAGCCATTATAGAATACCGTGATGGGCTTGATGAATTTCAATTTCACGGATATTCGAGAATTTATTTTTTTATTTCCTCCTCTCCCGCTCAATTTTTACGATAGTTAAAATTAACCAAAGAGAATTGAATTACGTGAAGTTAAAAAAAATATATATATATATACTTTTTAATAAGTAAATTATTGAAAAAATTATTTTAATTTTGTACTCTCGCTGATATTTTATCATAATTCAAAAGTTCTTCAAGCGTTTGAGTATTCAGGAATGTCGTGTCGAAAAAAAAAAAAAAAAAAAAAAAAAGGAACTAACCCTATGTCGAACCCCACGTGCCCCCAGGTCAGGAACTTCCTGCTCTCTCTCTCTGTACAATAACGATGTTTTATGAGCGACATCAATGGTTTTTTCTACGCTCAATTCACGTGCTCCCTTCACCCCTGTATAGTTAAAAGTTATTTTTTCCCTCCCCGTCCAAATATCCTCCGTCTCAAGGAGGACGAGTTTCGTTGGAGGGCTTGATTTGCGACGTCTGGTCGACGATGCGAAATAACCGAGGGAGAAAGAAGTGAGGAAAAAAAAAAATTGTAAGAGAATCTGGAAGGAAGACAAAGAAGGAGGGCGAGAGAGAGAGAGAGAGAGAGAGAGAGAGAGAGATAGAGAGAGAGAGGGGGAGAGAGAGAGAGAGAGAGAGAGAGAGAGAGAGAGAGAGAGAGAGAGGGGGGGGGGGGGGGGAGAGAGAGAGAGAGAGAGAGAGAGAGAGAGAGAGAGAGAGAGAGAGGGAGAGAGAGAGAGAGAGAGGGAGAAAGAGAGAGAGGGAGAAAGAGAGAGAGAGAGAGAGAAGAGGCCACATACGAATACTGGTATGATCACTCCCTGAATTTTTCACTTCTCCCACCCCCTTATTTCGTCGTATCCTCGTCGTTATCCCCAAGAGGCCTCTTCTCGACTCGTTATAATTATTACGTGTTGGCGTTTACGATCGAGCTCGCTTCTCGTGCTCTTCTCTCGGAACTCTTGGTCAACTTTTCGTTTCTTCCCTCTCTCTCTCTCTCTCTCACCCTCTCCTCTCTCACCCTCTTTCATCTTTCACTCTCTCATCGACTCGTAACCGTTTCGTCCAAGCACGAGAAAGATTTAGCGAACGAACAGCGAATAACGCTCGTTCGTTTGCTCTCAAGCCGCGTCGAATTCATCCCGATCCCTCTCTTTTATCATCAGACCACCACTCTTGTCGAGTTCAGCCTATCATCAAGCTCCCCTTTGCCCCCTTCTGCCCTGCACTCTCTGGAGAAAGCCATACGAGTGGAATTTCCAGTAAATTTTTTTTGCTGTAACCCTAAAATATCATTGAAAAAAAATAAAAAAATTTAAATTTTATTTCAATTTGATAATTTTTTTTTTTTATTCAGTATGAAATTTTTGCCAATGAAAATATTATTTCGGCAAATGCATTTTAGATTAGCAAACAAAAAAAAAAAAAATTTTAACTTTCGTTAAATGTGACCTAAGGGTCAAAAAAATTCATCAATTTTTATCATCGATAAACATTAATATCGATTAATATCATTAATATAATTAAGCTGTTAAATAATTTTCTACATTCCGCAGTGATGAATTTACGAAAAATTTAAATAGTCCTGATGTTAATTTAGAAATAATATTAAAAAAAAAAAACGTGAGAGGAACTTTATCACTTCAGGGGAAGCACGAAAAAGATTTCTCGAATAAAATTCCACGGCCTGATTATTTTTACCCTGTGCTGTTTTGTCCGTCGCCGTTTGCAAGGAATCATGGGAAGAATTTACAATCTTGAGAGAGAGAGAGAGAGAGTTAAATGTGACCGAAGAGCTTACTTCAAAAAAATTCATCAATTTTTAACATCGATATTTTTTTTTTCATTGATTTAAATCAATAAAAAAATTATTGATTGAAAAAAAAAAAAAATATCCTATCAATATATCCTCGATTGATATCATTAATATAATTAAGTTGTTAAATAATTTTCTACATTCCGCAGTGATGAATTTACGAAAAATTTAAATAGTCCTGATGTTAATTTAGAAATAATATTTAAAAAAAAAAACGTGAGAGGAACTTTATCACTTCAGGGGAAGCACGAAAAAGATTTCTCGAATAAAATTCCACGGCCTGATTATTTTTACCCTGTGCTGTTTTGTCCGTCGCCGTTTGCAAGGAATCATGGGAAGAATTCACAATCTTGGGAATCTATCGTGGCAAAATTGCGAGGCCCTTGCCAGACCCAAAGAATCCCAAGAGCTGCGACATGGGAAGGGCTGAAAAGGGAGGCGAGGTGTGTGTGTGTGTGTGCATATGCGTGTTTGAGCAGCGAGGGGGAGGGGGTTGAGTATAAGAGAGGAGGGCGACGATGATGATGAGAAAGACTCGTGAACGTAAGAATGAATGAAGGTACGTGCATGAACAAGGTGCAACATATAGTGTGTCAATTGTCTAAAGTTATAAGGGCGTATCGAGTTTGTGCTCGAACATAGTTTAGATGCCGTTTTGACTATAAACCGTTGGCGACGAGCGAAAACCTTCATTATCTCTCTCTCTCTCTCTCTATGTATATATATATATATATATATATATGTTACTCTATTCTATTTATGCATATATATATGCATGAATAGATAGATAGATAGATATATCTCTATGTATATCTCTATGTATATATATATATATATATAGATATATATATATATATATATATATATATATATACATAGAGAGAGAGAGAGAGAGAATGAATAGGACGCCAAGGGAGATATCCTTTTGCTCGTCTCTCCCTCCTGGTCACACACCGGGTGGCTCGTTCAAACGACATTTGCAATTCCAAAGCAAACCCAATTTCCTTCCATCGCTCTTCCTCGTAAGAACCAAACTTTGAGTTTACACACACATACCTACGCGCGCACAGGAAAGAGACAAACGGACAGGAGAGATTGACTGAAGGAATCGCTGAGAGTTTCAGCATTGAGGGAGAAAGAAATTCAAGAAGCGTCGAGGAGAACGGGAGAATTCACGAGAGACAAAGATAATCAATGATTGTATAGAGAGAGAGAGAGAGAGAGAGAGAGAGAGAGAGAGAGGCTGGTGCATTTACGAATATAAACGGCATAAAATATGGATAATAATAATAATAATAATAATAATGATAATAATGATAATAATAATAATAATAATAATAATAATAATAATAATAATAATAATAATAATAATAATAACAACAACAATGGAAGATTGACCGTCGATGATGATTTTACAGAGTGAATTTTCAACAGCAGCAAAGTCATCGAATTGCAAGAGAGTCTGCCAGTAGTGAGAACGAAAGGAATAAATAAAGAAAACAGAGTGGAGTTCGGCACACTGTCAGTCTGTGTGTTCTCTCGTCGCTTTGGTAGAGAGAAAGAGAGAGAGAGAATGAGAGAGGGAGAGAGAGAGAGAGAGAGAGAGAGAGAGAGAGAGAGAGAGAGAGAGAGAGAGAGAGAGAGGAGCCGTTTCGTCCCGTCCATCGTTCGTACGTCCACGCGAATTCAATGTCCATGCAAAGCAAACGGCGGCGGGTACGGCTGTCAATTATCCATTATATACGGCCCGGGCCGCTCAAACCCATCCTTTTAACGACCCCTCAAAGCCCGAATCCTTCTAAACCCTTTCTCTCTCTCTCTTTCTTTTTCTCTCTCTCTCTCTCTCTCTCTCCCTCTTCTGTCATCGTGAGAGGCAAATACGTATGTGAGAATGGTGAGAAATCGAAAAACAAGAAAAGGCTGCCACTAGAAAACTACAACGGAAGAGAGAGAGAGAGAGAGAGAGAGAGAGAGGAACCGGCAAGTTTCAAAAGCTTGTGAATGTTCGTCAATTCTCTCTCTCTCTCTCTCGCTCAAGAATATTTCGAATGATTTTTCAGTCCCGAGTCAAAGAAGCGATATAAATATTTTTCGGAAAACTCGAAATGGGCCGTTTATGCTTATCGTAATTTTTGAAATAATGCAGTGCATTTTTTTTCTGGTCTAAGGAAAATGAAGAATTAGGAAAGTTTAGTGGAAATTCCGCGATTCCGTTTAGAAAAAGCATTCGATTGAAATTTTTATATAAATTAAATGTAATTTATTTATTGATCTGAATTGAATTTATTCGAATGTATTTCATTTTATTTGAATGAAATGAAATTTATTTTATTGCAATTATGCAATTTTCCAATTTTCTATAATTCTCATTCCTCACGCGGATATTTTTTTTACCTCAAACAGCTTTTTTTTTCTCGAGTTCCCGGGGATCGCAGGATGGCAACTGCATAACTGGCATCATCGCGCGGTGCAACAGAGGCAAATGCGAAAAATTTGTTCTGCACACATAAATATATATATATATCTATATATTTCAATAAATTTCTATATATATATGTCTATACAATATATAGGTAAAAGTGTGAGGATGAGAGACTCGTAAATTCTTCGAGTCCGCAGTAAAACGTTAAGGTGCGAGAGGAAAAGAAGAGGAAAGTATTAAAAAGTTGGCGCAAAGGGCTCGAAAAGCAGAAAAGAAGAAGTGGCTGTGCGTTGAAATGAGGAAAAGGAGAAGGAGGAGAGAAAGAGCGAGAGAGAGAGAGAGAGAGAGAGAGAGAGAGAGAGAGAGAGAGAGAGAGAGAGAGAGAGAGAGAGAGAGAGAGAGAGAGAGAGAGAAAAGCACATAGTATATAGTTGGCTCGGTTGTTACTCGGTTGTTACTCGGGAACACTTAATTGCACACGATGGGAAAGTTCACGAGTGCCTCGAACGAGCCCAGAAGCGCGTATTCTTCCTCTTAATTTTTTTTTATCCTGTATAATTTTTTTTTCTTTTTTTTCGTTCACACTTTCGTTCGCACTTTGAGTCTTTCGTAGTATCAGGTCTCGATTATATGTTCAGTTTCCTCATGAAGATAGTCAACGAGTGTACGTAGATATGAGAAGTCATGAAGGAGGAAAATGTAAAGATTTTTTGTAAAACTGCGTCGATGAATTTAATTAAATTTTAATTTAATTAAATTTTAATCGCTCAAATACAAATATTTTACATAAATTAAATTAATTCAATGTAATTGAACTAAATTTGCCACAATCCATGAAAATTTTTACGTTATTTGTAAAATAAAAAAGGTGAAAAAAAAAACAGACAAACACGACAGGAATAAAAAATTGCGAGATTGCACACGAGATGTGATTAATTTTGAAAAATGGCTCTCGTGATATTGTGCAATCTGGTAGATTTTTTTTTCATATTATTGTCGGCCATATAACGTTGAGTAGATAATACCCCCATGGAAGAATCTCAGTTTCAATGGAAGAAAAAAAGAAGAATAAAAAAAAGGTGACTGATAATTTAATTAAATTTTAATTTAATTAAATTTTGATCGCTTAAATACAAATATTTTACATTATTTAAATAAATTCAATGTAATTGAACTAAATTTGCCACAATCCATGAAATTTTTTACTTTATTTGTAAAATAAAAAAGATGAAAAAAAAACAGACAAACACGATCGGAATAAAAAATTGCGAAATTGCACTCGAGATGTGATTAATTTTGAAAAATGGCTCTCGTGATATTGTGCAATCTGGTAGATTTTTTTTTCATATTATTGTCGGCCATATAACGTTGAGTAGATAATACCCCCATGGAAGAATCTCAGTTTCAATGGAAGAAAAAAAGAAGAATAAAAAAAAGGTGACTGATAATTTAATTAAATTTTAATTTAATTAAATTTTGATCGCTTAAATACAAATATTTTACATTATTTAAATAAATTCAATGTAATTGAACTAAATTTGCCACAATCCATGAAATTTTTTACTTTATTTGTAAAATAAAAAAGATGAAAAAAAACAGACAAACACGATACGAATAAAAAATTGCGAAATTGCACACGAGATGTGATTAATTTTGAAAAATGGCTCTCGTGATATTGTGCAATCTGGTAGATTTTTTTTTTCATATTATTGTCGGCCATATAACGTTGAGTAGATAATACCCCCATGGAAGAATCTCAGTTTCAATGCAAGAAAAAAAGAAGAATAAAAAAAGGTGATTGATAATTTAATTAAATTTTAATTTAATTAAATTTTGATCGCTTAAATACAAATATTTTACATTATTTAAATAAATTCAATGTAATTGAACTAAATTTGCCACAATCCATGAAATTTTTTACTTTATTTGTAAAATAAAAAAGATGAAAAAAAACAGACAAACACGATACGAATAAAAAATTGCGAAATTGCACACGAGATGTGATTAATTTTGAAAAATGGCTCTCGTGATATTGTGCAATCTGGTAGATTTTTTTTTTCATATTATTGTCGGCCATATAACGTTGAGTAGATAATACCCCCATGGAAGAATCTCAGTTTCAATGCAACAAAAAAAAGAAGAATAAAAAAAAGGTGAATGATAATTTAATTAAATTTTAATTTAATTAAATTTTGATCGCTTAAATACAAATATTTTACATTATTTAAATAAATTCAATGTAATTGAACTAAATTTGCCACAATCCATGAAATTTTTTACTTTATTTGTAAAATAAAAAAGATGAAAAAAAAACAGACAAACACGATCGGAATAAAAAATTGCGAAATTGCACTCGAGATGTGATTAATTTTGAAAAATGGCTCTCGTGATATTGTGCAATCTGGTAGATTTTTTTTTCATATTATTGTCGGCCATATAACGTTGAGTAGATAATACCCCCATGGAAGAATCTCAGTTTCAATGCAACAAAAAAAAGAAGAATAAAAAAAAGGTGAATGATAATAATCAACCTTTCCACGAGGATTTATCCTTTAATTCCCGAGCAGCGATCCGGCTCTCTCTCTCTCTCTCTCCCTTGTGTATGTGTGTGTGCAACGTAATCGAGTAATTATGCTTGCAAATTTAGTCGGTTCGCCAGGAGATGGTCTGGCTCGTGATGAAGATAGCCCCGAAGAAAGAAAGAGTGAGAGATTTTCTTGAGGTTTATACCGAAGGTTTTTGTGATCTGTGGGGTGGGGGAGGAGAGAGTGGGGGGGGGGGAGACGATGATATTAACAACGGTAGGAATTATGGAGATCGCTTTCGGGGCGAGGATACTCGAGAAGCGAAAGAAGGGGGACTTTTGTGGGTCCAGAGAGGATGGTCAGAAAAAATGAGACAGAATAAAAAGGAAGTGGAGGCGATGTCAGACTGGCGAGAACGACCTGAATATTTAGGCGCCGGCACCTGCGAAAGAGGCCTCTATATTATCCAACAACTATGGCTTTGCTCTCTAAATTATTTTTTTATTTTTTCACTCCTTTTTGACCATCCACTAACCGACGGACTGGCAGCCATAATAATACGACGATATAGGATAACTTGTCGAACATCCAATGATCAGACGTAAATAATAAAAAAATAATAATTGCTGGAAAAATAAAAGATTTTATTCAATTATTCGATAATATTTTTATATAAATCATTATTTCGAAATTAAAATTAATATTTTTCAGCCATTTTGTAAATAATAAAAAATAATTTTTATAAATTTTCTTTGCATGTTTTTTTTTATTTTATTAAAATATATTAATCACGAATATCCGATGAAAAATGATTTT
>OY769912.1:13745657-13755657 GCA_963669185.1 Dyspetes luteomarginatus | reverse complement strand
AGACTTCCTACTGTTTTTATTGCTTTTGAGTACGAGAAGAAAAAAAAAATGGCCTCGGGAATAGTTGCAAACGTTGACATTATCGTCAAATTATTTATACGAGTTTTACAATTGTCCTTTTCTCACTTAACATGGGGTATAAACTCCAATGAACAAGTGACATATATATATATATATATATATATATACCAGTTAAAGGGCTCGACCGCGAATGGTGAATGAAAAAGCTCAAGAGAGCTCGTCTCATGAATAGACAGAACAATATATAGAGAGAGCTTAAAGTCTAAGCGATGAAACAGAAGCAGCAGAAGCTCGACCATCAACTCTTCCTCTATAACAAACCGACAAACTGTATACGATTGCTGGCCTACCGCACTATGACTTTATTGCTATATAGTCGTTGTCCATTTGTACTAGACACGTCGTGCAGTGAATATTTCTGTGTGAATGAAAGAAGAGTCGGTGACCACAAGTAAACGAGCGGTTATTCAAGATACATATATATATATATATATATATATATATATATGTATATATATATATATATATATATATATATATATATATATATGTATATATATATATATATATATATATATATATATGTATATATATACATATATATATGTATACATGAGTACAGTTAAAGGACAGAAAATACTATTACCACGTGGATGGACCAGTCAATGAAGCTGTCACTGTATGTAATATATCAAGATAAAATAAAACAAAATCCATCCAATTAAAATAATTGATAATAGAAAATAAAAATATTAACTTATTTATTTTAATTAATCACAAATATAAAATTTAATTATTCGTTGAATAATCAATAATTCAAGTATCAAATAATTCATTTAATTAATTAAATCTCTGTAAATCATTTCTGTGTATTTTTCTTTAAATTTTTTGTTACGATAAATTTTTTTCCAAATTTAAATCTCGTTGGATTTATTTGTAGAGCAAACAGTGAGTAAAATTTTTTACGACTAACTGAATTAAGATCTCTCTTGGCCCCTCTCGGTAAAAAGTCAAGATAAAATAAAACAAAATCCATCCAATTAAAACAATTGATAATAGAAAATAAAAATATTAACTTATTTATTTAAATTAATCACAAATATAAAATTTAATTATTCGTTGAATAATCAATAATTCAAGTATCAAATAATTCATTTAATTAATCAAATCTCTGTAAATCATTTCTGTGTATTTTTCTTTAAATTTTTTGTTACGATAAATTTTTTTCCAAATTTAAATCTCGTTGGATTTATTTGTAGAGCAAACAGTGAGTAAAATTTTTTACGACTAACTGAATTAAGATCTCTCTTGGCCCCTCTCGGTAAAAAGTCAAGATAAAATAAAACAAAATCCATCCAATTAAAGCAATTGATAATAGAAAATAAAAATATTAACTTATTTATTTTAATTAATCACAAATATAAAATTTAATTTATTCGTAGAATAATCAATAATTCATTTAATTAATTAAATCTCTGTAAATCATTTCTGTGTATTTTTCTTTAAATTTTTTGTTACGATAAATTTTTTTCCAAATTTAAATCTCGTTGGATTTATTTGTAGAGCAAACAATGAGTAAAATTTTTTACAACTAACTGAATTAAGATCTCTCTTGGCCCCTCTCGGTAAAAAGTCAGAGGGGGTTAAAAAAAAATGTGTAAGAGCGGATATCTTTAAGTTCGATTCGTTTTTTCTCTATACACCACCCCGACGTACGCAAGCTACACCTTAACCTCCGGGTGGAGAAAGAAAAGAATCATTCTCGGGAGAGTAGCCGCGGTCAGGAGTAAAGAGAACCTGTTATTTTGCCCTCCTCCACCGAGAGAAGAACCCTCTCTCTCTCTCTTTCTCTCTTTCTCTCTTTCTCTCTTTCTCTCTCTCTTTCTCTCTCTCTTTCTCTCTTTCTCTCTCTCTCTCTCTCTCTCTCTCTCTCTCTCTCTCTCTCTCTCTTTCTCTCTCTCTCTTTCTCTTTCTCTTTCCCTTTCTCTCTCCTCTCTCTCTCTCTCTCTCTCTCTCTCTCTCTCTCTCTCTCTCTTTCTGTCGCTCTCTCTTGCGAGAGGAGATTACACGCTGTCACACCGTTCGAGCAACGGAGCATCTCCTTTCGTTTCTGTGGCGGCGTGTGGAGAGTTTGCCCGGAGCGTGCGCTCTCAGAACTTTAATATATATATATATATATATATATATATATATATATATATTTATATATTTACACACCAATACGATCGTGCATTGATACACGCCATGTATCCATACGTTTATATACATACATATATATATATACATATACATATATATATATATATATGTATATGTATATATATATATAACACACACGTTTGAATTTGATGTAGAGCCGCGATTGGCTGCAGTTGACTCTGTAGTTGATCTTTTCATCCTTTCCTCTCACTCTCTCGCCTCCCCCCGCCCTTTTTCTCGTACTCGATCGCTTTTACGAATCGAGAGACGCCATATAAAAGAGCGAGATAAAATATGGACGGACAACCGGCATTCCCATGTCTTATTTCTCCCGCGATCATATCGGACGCTCATTTTTTTTTTTTTTAATTTTTTTTTAAATTTTTTACATCGATGTATGTATATATCTATATATGCCGAAAATCGAGAAGAAAACTCTTCGAAGAGCATTGAATTGACATCGGACACCAGAACGAGATTCTCTGCAATTCAAATCAATATATAGCGAAAAAGATATATCTGTCTATCTGTCTGTCGCGATTGCGTCTCGATCGCATCGAGAGGCCGCCGATGATCGTTTCCACAGACGCTCCCGTGAGCTCTCGCGCGGTGATCGAGAAGTGACGTTTCTCGATGGAGGTCTCTCGAAATGCGACACAGCCGATATGTATGCCCAATGAATCGTTTCGCGCTGGTCTCTCAAGCTTAACTGGCAGAAGAAAGAGAGCGAGAGAGAAAAAAAATAGAGGAGAGGATTCTAAGATTTTCAGGAACGATCGATGAACCGAGAAAGATCTGGATCAGTGTCGATGGCACGTGAAGACATTCAAGAGAGTTTAACTCGATGAGGTCAAAGGAAACTTCACCAACTTCCATTTGACCGGAGGTCAAAGGGAACTTTTCCAACTTCCATTTGACCTGAGGTCAAAGGAAACTTCACCAACTTCCATTTGACCGGAGGTCAAAGGGAACTTTTCCAACTTCCATTTGACCTGAGGTCAAAGGGAACTTTTCCAATTTCCATTTGACCTGAGGTCAAAGGGAACTTTTCCAACTTCCATTTGACCCGAGGTCAAAGGGAACTTTTCCAACTTTCATTTGACCTGAGGTCAAAGGGAACTTTTCCAACTTCCATTTGACCTCATTTGTGAAGAATTTTATATTGAAATCATGAAAACTTTAATAAAGCTACAAGGGCTGAAAAATATACGTGAATTTAAATTTTCAAGCTTTTTCTTTGTTGTCTAATTTAATTTTCTAATATACGAGGTGAATTTTTATAAATAATCGACCGATGTATTTTGCTCTAAAAAAAGGCAGGGCATTTCCTCAGCCAATAACTGTCGTAAAAAAAAATCAGTCAATTAAATTATGTATAATTTTAAATGACGATAATTCAATTGCTACTCTAATTTGTATATAAATGAATAAGTCACTTTTTTATATTTTAAATTTATGAATAAGAGCTTCGAGGCTTCCATTTTCTCCACAGAGTCATGCTTAGCTGGTAAGAGAGGAAAATAAGAAAATTGAAACAAACAATGTGAGACAAGAGTTTTGAGACTACCAAATATTTCTCGTCGACTCCTACGTATCAGACATAATCACGAATAATGATCTAACTCGAGAACTCCATCACTTTGACACTCTGCCTACATGTCATGTGGCTATCCGGCTATATATATATATATATATATATATATATAGCTATATATAGTGTATATATATATATATACATATATAAATATATAGTGTAGCATAGTATATATATATATATACATATATACTATATACTATCGATAGATAGTTCGGTACATAGCATCGGTATCTAAGACAACGTAAAAAGTTGTTTGCCGCAGCTTCCATCGTGCTTGTTCCGCTCAGCTCATTCTCTCATCATCAGTCAAAGATTTCTTGGCAATCGCGAGAGTTTAAATCACGAGGGATAGATATATATATATATATAGAGAGAGAGAGAGAGAAGGAACCTGCGTGGCATTTCATGCGGAACGCCCGTTGGGACCCTCGGGACTTTTGATTCGAGAGATTTTCACCCGCGCGTCGGCGTGACGCGGCCATTTTATATACGCATATAGAGAACATAATTCATCTAGAGAGAGATTGAGAAAAGATGAGAGTGACAGAATTTTTTCTTCAAGTCAGACATATACCTTTTTGTTTATATTTCGTTCGAATTGAAATGATCGACGGTAACAAAATGGAAAATAAATTGATTTTTCATGTTGAGAATCGTATAAAATTTTGCCAGGTTAAAGGGTGGAAAAAAGAAAAAAACAAAAATGGTAAAAAACCTTTGAAATACGAATTAATTTTTTTACGCCAAAAAAAAAGCGTTAAAAAAATTGCTAGAGTCAAAGGCAAATGAATAGAAAATGGGAAATACATTAAGAGGAAGGAGAAGAAGAGGGAACGTAGAGAGAACATAATTCATCTAGAGAGAGATTGAGAAAAGATGAGAGTGACAGAATTTTTTCTTCAAGTCAGACATATACCTTTTTGTTTATATTTCGTTCGAATTGAAATGACCGACGGTAACAAAATGGAAAATAAATTGATTTTTCATGTTGAGAATCGTATAAAATTTTGCCAGGTTAAAGGGTGGAAAAAAAAAAAAAAACAAAAATGGGAAAAAACCTTTGAAATACGAATTAATTTTTTTACGCCAAAAAAAAGCGCTAAAAAAATTGCTAGAGTCAAATGCAAATGAATAGAAAATGGGAAATACATTAAGAGGAAGGAGAAGAAGAGGGAACGTAGAGAGAACATAATTCATCTAGAGAGAGATTGAGAAAAGATGAGAGTGACAGAATTTTTTCTTCAAGTCAGACATATACCTTTTTGTTTATATTTCGTTCGAATTGAAATGACCGACAGTGACAAAATGGAAAATAAATTGATTTTTCATGTTGAGAATCGTATAAAATTTTGCCAGGTTAAAGGGTGGAAAAAAAAAAAAATCAAAAATGGTAAAAAACCTTTGAAATAATTAATTTTTTTATGTTAAAAAAAAAGCGTTAAAAAAATTGCTAGAGTCAAAGGCAAATGAATAGAAAATGGGAAATACATTAAGAGGAAGGAGAAGAAGAGGGAACGTAGAGAGAACATAATTCATCTAGAGAGAGATTGAGAAAAGATGAGAGTGACAGAATTTTTTCTTCAAGTCAGACATATACCTTTTTGTTTATATTTCGTTCGAATTGAAATGACCGATAATAACAAAATGGAAAATAAATTGATTTTCCATGTTGACAATCGTATAAAAATTTGCCAGGTTAAAGGGTGGAAAAAAAAAAACAAAAATGGGAAAAAACCTTTGAAATACGAATTAATTTTTTTACGCCAAAAAAAAGCGTTAAAAAAATTGCTACAGTCAAATGCAAATGAATAGAAAATGGGAAATACATTAAGAGGAAGGAGAAGAAGAGGGAACGTAGAGAGATGATATCTCGTTCGTTGTATCCTTACCGACGATAAATCCTCGCGGGCTTGTCAGGTGGCCAGAGAAATCGAGGAGGGAGAAAACTCACTGACAGTCTAGCACTCTGCAAGAGTCTCCTTTCGCAAGAATCTCTTTTTTTTTGCTATTGTTTGTTCTTTCCATCGCTGAATACTTTCTCTCTCTCTCTCTCTCTCTCCCCCCCCCCTCTCTCTCCCCCTCTCCCTCTCTCTCTCTCTCCCTCCTTCTCTCTCTCTCTCTCTCTCTCCCTCCCTCTCTCTCTCTCTCTCTCTCTCTCTTTCTCTTTGTTCTTTCATCCTGGACCCTTCTTTTCGCTCGATTTTTCATCTCTCTTGTCTCACCTCTAAAAGAAAAGAGTTGAAAAAACAAGTACATAGAAGCCGACCTATATATATATATATGTTTTTCCCTTTTTTTGTGCGACTCTCCGAAATGGCGCGCGCGACCCCAGGCCGCCGATTTCGCATGTCCCTTTGTCTTGTCCGCGGCGAGTCTTCCCTCACGCCGCGACGAGATCGCCGCTCGAAATCCTCTCAACGTTTTATATATATATATATATATATATGTACATAGATATATATATATATATATATACATATATATATATATATATATGTACATATACATATATTTATGTATATAAACACCGAAGAGGAGATCTCGAAAGATCTGAACATCGGGAAGGACACTGCGAGTCGTATTTACCGCCGATCGGGTGAACCGATCGAAGGCAACCCTGGGTTTCAACGCCTTTTAACCATCGTCTCTTTGCGCGCAAAGTGTCCGTTCACTTGACAATTGAAAGAAGCTTTGAGAGAGGCTCGATACCAGCCAGAGGGACTATTTAAAACGATTGGGAAAAAGCGAAAAAAAAACAAAGAAACGAATATTTCATTGGGAGGATTTTTAAAATTATTCCTCCAAAAAATTAATAAAATTTCTATCACATTCGTGAGTTTTAATTTTTCTTTTTCTTTTATTTCAATAAGAGTTTTAGAATTACCCAGAATTATCGAAAACAATTATCCGAGTAATTAATAAATTTTCAATTTTCTATATATGATGAAATTTTGAAAAAAAAAAATTAAACCCAATAAATTGTCTCAATTTAATCAGTTGGATGATTAATTTGCTAATTAATTGAAATGTATGGTGAATAAATGAATTTACTGAAACATATACAATTTAAATGACAAATGAAAAAATAATAATAGAGATTGCGTGGATGATGGAAAAAAAAATATAACAATATCGAAACCACCGGCGAAGTAACCGAGAGAGGTTTTGTCCTCGAAATTCAGCGATCGATCAGGGATTTAGTTGATTCGTATAAAGCATAAGAATTTTTGACGCAGATGGAGACAAATGCGAAGAAGGTGGAGGTACTTACACACACATATACATATATATATATATATATATACATATATATAAATATATATATAAATATATATATAAATATAAATATATATATATATATATAAATATATATATATATATATATAAATATAAAAATATATATATATATAATATATATATATAAACGAGTGAATACGAAAAGTCCCCTCGCTGGTCGAGAGTGCTCGAACATATCGCGCCTCTGGGACACACACCGGATAATCCTACCAAAGGCCCGAGACCGCCACTCGGCCAGTTCGCATCCCATTGAGAAAAGATACGATGTTTTAAAGCGTAAACACGTCGTGCGAACGATATAATCCTCGTTTCTTTCATCTCTTCGATTTTCTCCTGCCTTTTACTTCTCAATTTCTACTTATTTGTCATTCGAAAGGCAGCGTTGAAATTCTCACGAATTCTCTCATACGCACGAAGAACGAATTCATGTTTTTTTTTCATCATCATCATCAATGGGACAATTTTGCAAAGGACATTGTGGGTAAATTTAAATAGAAAAAAAAAAAAACACCCAAATATATAGAACTAAAAAATAAAATGAGATTTTTCGAAAAATGAAGAACGTTTAAAAATAATAATTCTTTAATAATCACATATTGAATTAGTCAACATTTTTTTTCAAATTAATTCTGGTAAATAACTAATTGGGGTAATTTTTGTATTGAATTTTTCACCTTTGACCCTTACATGCTAGAAAGATCAGGTGAGATGAAAAAAAATTTCACTCTGTTTTCTCATCTATAATTAAGAAAACTGAAAATATTTTTGTGTCCCCAACGTGTCGAGTCTAATCCGAGGAATTTTCAAAATACGAAAAAAATATCGTTCCTCTTTGTATGGCTTTTATCTAAAAAAAAAAAAAATCTTGAGCCTCCACAGCTCTCAGTTGTATCGCAGAGAGCAAGAGAAAGCTGATGGACAAATGTGTCGGCAAAAGTTCCAAAAGCCCGTTTGTGTTCTGCTCGACATTGTAGCCCTTAATGAGCGAGAAAAGGTGTTGGCACGTCGTACACTCGACGTGTGGAGTCTGGAATTTCCAAGCACATGGAAAAGAGAGAGAGAGAGAGAGAGAGAGAAAACTATTCAACTCGAAATTTCGACACCCCTCAAACTTTTTTTTTCTTCATGTCGTCATCCGGCTCTCCTTAAATCGTGAACAATGATCGAAAAAGCCAAAGAAAGAGGTGTCGGCATTAGTTCCAAAAAGATCTCATAAGAGTCCTCTGCTACAAGCACAGACAAAGTGCAACGGTGAGAAAAGAGCGTAAAAATATATCTTGGCACGTTTTGTCACACACTCGTCGTGTGGAGTCTAATGGATTATTCCTTGAATCGGAAAAATACTCGGGGGGGTCGAGGGAACAGGTAAGAATTAAGAGACCGACCCCAGAAGAAATGGAATTCTTCCCCAGCAAAATTTCGTCGAATGACCGCGAAGCAAACTGCGTGACTGATCGAGGAAACTGAGAAAAAGGCAAAAGCCAGCTATAAGGTGACGAAGTGCCGAGTTGGAAAATGTAAATTTTCCTTGGTACATTTCTCGCATTCTTTGCATCCAGAAAATAGCATTCGGTTCATTTTTCAAAAGTAGAGTTAATGAGATCCATAGAGCAGTCAGGACCATATTAATATGATCCGTTCACTCACAAATGGGCATGTTTATGGGTTGGATGGAATTTCTCATGGTCTGAACGTTTTTCAAATCCGTCACCATTCTCCTGTTCCATTTCAACGAGGCCGGATTCTGTTTCCATACGTGTCTCCTTCCAATATCGTCTGTTTTTAATACGATCTGCTCGTTTTCAACATGTTCCGAGTCCCTTCAAACAGGATCTCGACTTTTCATAGGTTTTCAAAGGGTTTGCCCATTTTTTTTTTGCATGTTCCTGTCCATTCTATCATGGCCTTATCTCTGTTAACCTTCCCCGATCTCTTTCTGATCCATTTTAACACGACCGGATTTTATTTCCAAACCTACTTTCTTCCAGTAAGTCTGTTTTTAAAATTGTCTGCTCGTTTTTAACATGTTCGGAGTCCTCCTATCATGTCTTTATCTCTGCTAACCTTCCCCGTTCTCTTTCTGGTCCATTTTAACACGACCGGATTTTATTTCCAAACCTACTTCCTTCCAGTAAGTCTGTTTAAAAAATGGTCTGCTCGTTTTTAACATGTTCGGAGTCCTCCTATCATGTCTTTATCTCTGCTAACCTTCCCCGTTCTCTTTCTGGTCCATTTTAACACGACCGGATTTTATTTCCAAACCTACTTCCTTCCAGTAAGTCTGTTTAAAAAATGGTCTGCTCGTTTTTAACATGTTCGGAGTCCTCCTATCATGTCTTTATCTCTGCTAACCTTCCCCGTTCTCTTTCTGGTCCATTTTAACACGACCGGATTTTATTTCCAAACCTACTTCCTTCCAGTAAGTCTGTTTAAAAAATGGTCTGCTCGTTTTTAACATGTTCGGAGTCCTCCTATCATGTCTTTATCTCTGCTAACCTTCCCCGATCTCTTTCCGGTCCATTTTAACACGACCGGATTTTATTTCTAAACCTACTTCCTTCCAGTAAGTCTGTTTTTAGCATGGTCTGCTCGTTTTTAACATGTTCGGAGTCCCTTCTATCATGTTCTTATCTCTTTCACATGGTCTGCGATCGCTTTCAAAATGTTTTCTAGCTTGACCCAATAATTTTAAATATATCCCGAACATTTTTCTCATTGGCTGCCAAAATCGGTTGGCCATTTCTCCTACATGGCGAAATGTAACTCTCAGAAACAGCCACGTGACTTGTGTAAAAGAGCAAAAGGAACCTGGGTTAAAAAAAAAACCGTTTGAGGCATAATACCCTACACTTTCCCACTCAATGGCCAGGGCAAACACACGCGTGT
>OY769912.1:13728418-13745457 GCA_963669185.1 Dyspetes luteomarginatus | reverse complement strand
TGATAAAGGTATGAGAATTTTTCAAAAAATTTAATTACCTCGATGCTGATGCATTTTATCACGTACATTTTGACATTTAAAAAATGTATATACATATTTGTTTTGTTTTACTCGAATTATTAGAGTTACATCTCTAACATTGTAATATTCCACATATGTTTAGCCGATGCCATAGCCAATCGGTCACGATTCATACCAAAATCAGTGAGATCGTATCCTTCATATATATATATATATATATATATATATATATACAGAGCTATGCCTAGATATTATAGCCAAAGTTACTGTATTACTAAAACGTATTAAGTAACGAGTAAACGTCTGATTAACTTTATAGTGTAGCATAAATCACCGATTATGTTGTCAAGCTTCATCAATTTTTTTTTTTTTTCCAATTTGCCCTCAATGATAATTAAATTTGATAAATCTTTAAATTCTTTTGACGAAAGAAAAACAAAAGATTGAAATAAAATTTATTTTACACGTCAACTTATAATTATAATATGATCATTTTACATAAAAAAAAAAAAAATTATCCACTCGGTCGATTCGTGTTCGTAATCAAGTCATTACAATTTTCCTGGCCATTTTACTTTGCGGAAGTCCAGTCACTAATTACGCGATAAAAAACAAAAATTTCGTTGCAAATTGCGTGCAGTGAGAGGTGAGTTGGAGTTGTATTTAAATCGAGGAAAATTTCATACCGTGCAAACACTTTGACCCAAACTGTGCTAGAGATTCGGCTCTGTCACAAATAAGGAGAGATCAAATTCCAAGGTATATATATTTTTTTTCATCGTCTGAATTAAAAGTGATAAAATTGTCGATTAAAAAAAATAATTTTTGCCAATAGATCAAGTTATTATTGTTCCTGTCAGTCTTGGTGTTGCTCGGAACAGTGAAATGTAGTCCAACCCCCGAACCCGTCATACGATTATGCTCGGCCGGAATGATTAAGTATTGCCCAGAAGATATGCGTGGGCCACCTCGCGTAAAAAAACCAAAATATCGCTTCGACGATGACGATAATGATAATGAAGTCAATGAAGTTACCAGTGATAAATACGATCTCAGTACTGCTGAAGGCAAAATAAATTACAAAATCAAAGCTATTGATGATCAAAGGGAATACGATGCTGCTCATAGGATCCGAAGATCTCGTCCAACATAAGACAAAAAAATCGATTATTTGTTCACCTCATAAATAAATAATATATGGTTTGAAAAATATGTCACCAAAGTTTTATTTTGCTCGTGGCAGCTCGCCAATCTGGGACGAGTCGTCGCCTATTTTTAATGTTCTAAATTTACATAATAGACATATTTATTTATTATGCGAGGACACTGCCACTGACCGCTGAGTAGTGTCGCGCGCAGCGATCAGCTCTGTTACTGGCACTCGTTACTCTTGAACTTTTGTTAACAAAATTAATTAAAAATTGGTGAAATCAGCCTTGAAATCAAGTGAATTCCGAATACCAGTCCAAGCCCTAATTTTCCTTCGCTGACACTTACAGGCCAGCTTCAACCGTTACCAGCTCTCAAAAAAAAAAAAAAAAACGAACGAACCGAGGAACACATAATTAATATACTTAATATTTAAACCGAGGAAAATTTCATACCGTACAAACCAATTTCGCGTAAACTGTCGAAGATTTGGCTCGATTCGAATCGGTGTAAAAACATTTTACCCCTTTTTAACCCATTAAGGGTTGAATTTCGAAAAATCCCTTCTGAGCTAATATCTCTACGTTATAAAATAAAACTACTGACCAAATTTTAAGTTTTTATGGTTCCTGAGATTCCGTGATAAATTTATTTTACACGTCAACTTATAATTATATATGATCAGTTTACATTTAAAAAAAAAAATTATCCACTCGGTCGATTCGTGTTCGTAATCAAGTCATTACAGTGGTATTTTCGCTTATATTTATATATGTATATATATATATATATAGAAGATTACCTATATTACCTCGCAATTATTATTATTATATATATATGTATATAGTACCTCGCATCTGTTAAGATGACGTTTTTAACCACAATTTTTTTACTACGGGTATTAATAATTCTTTTCGATCTTAATGCTGATCGGAACAGTGAAATGTAATTCAGGCGAGAAAATAGATGATTATAACGATCTGGCTCTGTGACAAAAATAAGGAGGATCAAATTGGGATGTAATATATATATATATATATACTGGCTGTTTCTCGCGGCTTCGCACGCGTTGAATCAGTGTAAAAACATTTTACCCCTTTTTATCCCATTAAGGGTTGAATTTCGAAAAATCCCTTCTGAGCTAATATCTCTACGTTATAAAATAAAACTACTGACCAAATTTCAAGTTTTTATGGTTCCTGAGATTCCGTGATGAGTGGTATTTTCGCTTATATATATATATATATATATATATATATATATATATATATATATATATAATATATTTTCAATAAAAAAGTTGAAGGGAATTCTCGAAAAAAGAAAACGTGCAAGAGATTCGCCACTAGCATAGAGACATTTCGTACACATATATCTATATACATTTATACGTACTGCGTAAGGGTATAATAATGATAAAATTTATGCATGAGAGAGGGTTAGATGATGTTAAACTTCCATCGGAGAATCCTCGCATAAAACATGCAAACCCGCTTCTGTATATATATATATATATATATATATATATAAATATATATAAAACATATATATATATATACATATATATATAACTAGTATAGAAGATAGAAATACAGTATGGGAATAAGGGATGAAGAGAGATAGAAAATACACGATGATGCTCTCAAGAAAGTGAAGAGGGCTAAAAGCAGATGGAGGGAAAAAAAGATAAATACGAAAAGAGCTGCTGCTGGCATCAGGCTGACTGGCTGCTCGAATATTCAAACGACGACGTCGCTTTAAACGTCCGACAGCGGTAATCGCGCCGGTAATCGTTTCCCCGTAATCGTTCGTCCCTCTTTGCCCCTCTGTCTATCGTTTTTCCCCACTTTCGAGATCCTCGCGAGTCAGATATATATATATATATATATATATATATGTATATAGATGTATAGATATATATATATATGTATACAGATGTATAGATATATATATATATATATATGTATGTATATATATATGTATATGTATGTATGTATAAAAATTGTATCAAAATTGATGCAAAAAGTGTATGTGTATATTCGCACGAATTTCTCCCCGATGAAGAGACAGAAGCAGCGAGCAAGAGAGTGTGGAGAGTGCAAAGCTTGAGACGAATTACGAAGTAAAGTGGAATGTATTGGATCATTATGTATTATAAGTTTCTTCGTTTTTGATGCGTAAAAGTTTTTCCCACAGAGATCGAGGGCTCTTTTAGTGAGAGTCCCTCAGGCTACGAGTCGAGAAATTATTGATGGTAATTAGCGATTACGATGAATTAAAAAAGAAAAAAAGTATATTCGTACAGGAATGATTTAATTCAAGATTAACTAGATCCTTTTTGGAGATATTCTCTAATTGAATAATTTTCTAAACTCTAATGTATTCGGAATATATTTAAAAAAAATTGTTTTTTTTTTTATTGACAAAATTATTTCATTTGAATAAATATTTTCTATAATGAGATAAAAAAATTCTTCGGAGATTCATAATTTTCCGATAAAATTTGTAAATAATTGAGGTCATCGGTACGTAAATTAACAACTTTATCCTATGTATGAGAAATTTATTGAAAAGATTAGAAATCAGAAATAAATTGGAACCAAAAAAAATACACGCAGACAGAAGCCAAGAAGTTTCAGGTTTATTAAAATGTACTTTCGTCGCTGGAGTTGCTTGTTTGTTCCGCAATCGATCTTCCATATATATATATATATAGCTCAGATGAAGGCAAACGCTCCAGGAGCGATCGGCACTACGGGGATAATTATTGATAATTGCGAAAAAATTTCCCATATCGAATCGAGTCAGTATACATATATATTTATCTACAGTATATATGCGTGTGCTTTTATGTATATGGCTATGAGGTATTATTTATATTAAACACGAGTATATATATATCTTTATTAAAATCGCGATATTCTTACGTCTATAGTAATAATTAAAGGTGCCGAACAATAAATGAAAAATAATCGTTGATCGCACGACGTGTGTGTGCCATGGCGATTTTAATTATCACTCTGACGAGTAATTGGCACTCTATCGCACTTGAGATATAGCCAGTGACGTTTTTCCTATTATATCCGTTTTAAAATGCTCGATTAAAAATCGATTAGAAAAAATATATCGTAGGACATAATTGTAAATAATTCCTGCATGGTCAATATATTGTTTAAACAATCTCACAATGTAGGGAATTTTTATTGTTCCTCTTACGAATTGGCAGTCTATCGCACTTAAGATGTAGCCAGTGACGTTTTTCCTATTATATCCGTTTTAAAATGCTCGATTAAAAATCGATTAGAAAAAATATATCGTAGGACATAATTGTAAATAATTCCTGCATGGTCAATATATTGTTTAAACAATCTCACAATGTAGGGAATTTTTATTGTTCCTCTGACGAATAATTGGCAGTCTATCGCACTTAAGATGTAGCCAGTGACGTTTTTCCTATTATATCCGTTTTAAAATGCTCGATTAAAAATCGATTAGAAAATATATATCGTAGGGCATAATTGTAAATAATTCCTGCATGGTCAATATATTGTTTAAACAATCTCACAATGTAGGGAATTTTTATTGTTCCTCTTACGAATTGGCAGTCTATCGCACTTAAGATGTAGCCAGTGACGTTTTTCCTATTATATCCGTTTTAAAATGCTCGATTAAAAATCGATTAGAAAAAATATATCGTAGGACATAATTGTAAATAATTCCTGCATGGTCAATATATTGTTTAAACAATCTCACAATGTAGGGAATTTTTATTGTTCCTCTGACGAATAATTGGCAGTCTATCGCACTTGAGATATAGCCAGTGACGTTTTTCCTATTATATCCGTTTTAAAATGCTCGATTAAAAATCGATTAGAAAAAATATATCGTAGGACATAATTGTAAATAATTCCTGCATGGTCAATATATTGTTTAAACAATCTCACAATGTAGAGAATTTTCATTGTTCCTCTGACGAATAATTGGCAGTCTATCGCACTTAAGATGTAGCCAGTGACGTTTTTCCTATTATATCCGTTTTAAAATGCTCGATTAAAAATCGATTAGAAAAAATATATCGTAGGACATAATTGTAAATAATTCCTGCATGGTCAATATATTGTTTAAACAATCTCACAATGTAGGGAATTTTTTATTGTTCCTCTGACGAATAATTGGCACTCTATCGCTCTTTAGAAAAAAAAAAAACATTATATCACCGAACTCTGTACAGATAATTTAAAAATATATTTTATAATAATTTCAAGCATGACATTTTGAAGATAAAAGAAATTTTTTTAATCAATTTCCATAATACATATAAATTCTCTGCCCATATGCGTGTATGAAATTTTCTATAACTACACGGAGATTTTTTACAACCCATACGAAAGCCTTAATTTACCGTCCCGTGTACACGGTACACGCTCTCGCGAGGGGAAAAATAATTTTCACGCGGCTACCCTCGGAATTATGAACTTTATCGAGTATGAAATTAAGACGTGAACCGCGCCATTACCTCTTGGGCTATTTATATAGAGTGGGTGATTTAAAACGCCCTCTACACGTGTAATATCAACCTTACGACAAAACGCAAACCCACCCACATACACACACACACACACACACACACGAGAAAATTACATGGATACCGATGAATTTTTTTTTTCTCCCTCTTTCTCTCCGACTGATTTTTACATCCTCACGAAGGAACGCATACAGTAGAACAAATCGATACTGCTCTCGTTTTTGCACGAAGAATATAATATGAGTACTTTTTGCTGGCTTGTCCTAGAGAGAGAGAGAGAGAGAGAGAAAAATCTCAAGCCACCCTGGAGCATGAACTCTTGCTAGGCTGCAGTGGGCATATAAATAAGGCCCAGAGAGAGAAAGAGAGAAAAAAAAAGTCGGGAAAAAACGAAGGGAGAGGTGAAAAGTAAAGCGTTACGCGTTACATGTGCCACACACAGTATATGTCGAGAGAAATGTACTGGGGTTAGTCGTGTGTAAGACGAGAGCGTACTGCACTCGCGAGAAGGTGAGGCAAAGACCCTCGGTGCACTTTGACCTTGGAAACCTGAGAAATGTATGAAGAATTTTATTTATTTTTTCAACATTTCTAACTATCGATAAATTTATTGGGATTGGAATTATTTATTATTATAGAGAAAGGAAAAATTGGAAACTTGGAAAGTATAATAAGAAAATTATTGTACCTTAAAATAGTCAATCAAATAAAATTTCAATGCATTTTTATAATTTTTCAATAATTATTTAATTCATAATGATTATTAAGCAATTATTTTGTGTTCAATATTCTTATAATTATATTAATTATAAATATGCGAAATATGTAGGAAACACGTACGAGGAATTACGATTTGAAATAAAATGGAGGATAATTTAAAAACCATAACAAATATATATATCGTTTTGCCATTATCGATTAGAAAATATATATTGTAGGGATAATTGTAAATAATGCCTGCATGGGCGATATATTGTCTAAGCAATTTCACAATCTAGGGATTTTTTTTGTTCCTTTGAAATAAAATATAGCATAATTTAAAAACCATAACAAAAATATATATCGTTTTGTCATTATCGATTAGAAAATATATATTGTAGGGATAATTGTAAATAATGCCTGCATGGGCGATATATTGTCTAAGCAATTTCACAATCTAGGGATTTTTTTTGTTCCTTTGAAATAAAATATAGCATAATTTAAAAACCATAACAAAAATATATATCGTTTTGCCATTATCGATTAGAAAATATAAATTGTAGAGATAATTGTAAATAATGCCTGCATGGGCGATATATTGTCTAAGCAATTTCACAATCTAGGGATTTTTTTTGTTCCTTTGAAATAAAATATAGCATAATTTAAAAACCATAACAAAAATATATATCGTTTTGTCATTATCGATTAGAAAATATATATTGTAGGGATAATTGTAAATAATGCCTGCATGGGCGATATATTGTCTAAGCAATTTCACAATCTAGGGATTTTTTTTGTTCCTTTGAAATAAAATATAGCATAATTTAAAAACCATAACAAAAATATATATCGTTTTGTCATTATCGATTAGAAAATATATATTGTAGGGATAATTGTAAATAATGCCTGCATGGGCGATATATTGTCTAAGCAATTTCACAATCTAGGGATTTTTTTTGTTCCTTTGAAATAAAATATAGCATAATTTAAAAACCATAACAAAAATATATATCGTTTTGCCATTATCGATTAGAAAATATAAATTGTAGAGATAATTGTAAATAATGCCTGCATGGGCGATATATTGTCTAAGCAATTTCACAATCTAGGGATTTTTTTTGTTCCTTTGAAATAAAATATAGCATAATTTAAAAACCATAACAAAAATATATATCGTTTTGTCATTATCGATTAGAAAATATATATTGTAGGGATAATTGTAAATAATGCCTGCATGGGCGATATATTGTCTAAGCAATTTCACAATCTAGGGATTTTTTTTGTTCCTTTGAAATAAAATATAGCATAATTTAAAAACCATAACAAAAATATATATCGTTTTGTCATTATCGATTAGAAAATATAAATTGTAGAGATAATTGTAATTAATGCCTGCATGGGCAATATATTGTCTTAGCAATCTCACAATCTAGGGATTTTTTTTGTTTCTTTGAAATAAAATATAGCATAATTTAAAAACCATAACAAAAATATATATCGTTTTGCCATTATCGATTAGAAAATCGATGTCGATGAAATGCCTAATATTTCATCGACGTCTCAAAAATTCATCAAAAAAAAAAAAAAACTTTTTTTCATCTTTACAGTCAAACTAAAAAAAATCTGTAAAAAAAAAATGGTACGTGCGCCAAGCAATAAGCAAAATCGCATCAGTTCATGAAAACAAAAAAACTCTTTATTTCTCCTGCACCTTGGGGTAGAATTTTATGCTCTGTAACTTATTCTCGTTACCTCTGGGTGAACATCCGCAATTGTATAGAGAAATTCATCGTCTTTGTCCATCCTCAGGATAAAAGGAGTTCCCTCGATATTCTCACCGTGGTCAAATTATCTGCTGTACAAAATACAGTTAACGTTTACACATGTACAGTTTACATCCAACTCTCCTCCATAATCCTCTCAACGAGCTGTGCGTCGAGAGACTATCTCGAAGATGGAAAAAATTCTGTTGGCTATTTCTCAAGTTGGCAAATTGAGAAAAATCAGGCATAAAGAAATGAAAGAGAGAGAGAGAGAGAGAGAGAAAGGCGTGGATTATAGGATAGGCATAAGGAACTATCTCTCGGCATACTGTTGAGCTAATCGCTTACACGAACAAATCAAGCGCATAGAAACCAATGCGGTTGCCACTAATTTTCTCCTCATTATGGTTCAATGCGTTTCTACACCTTCCAGCTACACTCTATATAACACACACACACACACAACCACACGTATGTATAATTTACATTTATATACTTTCTACAGTGCAGATACGTCCTACCATATATATATATATATATATATGTACTTTCTATAGTGCAGATACGTCCTACCATATATATATATATATATATGTACTTTCTATAGTGCAGATACGTCCTACCATATATATATATATATATATATATATATATATATATATATATATATATATATATATATATATATATATATATATATAGGATAGAAGAGCCTACACGTCCTCTGGGCTTTAAGCACACTGCAATCTCGTTAACGGAGGATCCAAGAGAGTGCGAACTGCACGCAGTGTACAGCGAAAATGTGCAATGAAAACGGTACATACACCGATGAGATACGAGCATATCGCTACGATCGATAGGCATCCCCGTTTTTTTATCGTGAAAAACTTTGTGAGAATATATATATATATATATATATATATATATATATATATATATATATATATATATATATATATATATATATATATAATGATAAGAAAAAAATAAATAAAATAAATAAACGAATAACAAGAAATTAATAGAGAAGAATTTTTGAAAGATTTTATCAAAAATTTAAGTAGCTTTATTGCACTTGCGTATATGAATGTGTATTTTATAATGAGATTCCTCGCAAATTATACACTTTTTAAGAGAAATTCCAAGCTAGAGAGCTACAATATGTGAGGCGGAGAGGGGAAGGAGAAATCCTTGGGGTAATATGAACAGCTCGCCAAGCCCGGAAGTTCATATCCAATTATTTCACGTGCACCAGCGTCAATACAATTTTCTACAATTTTAATGATTATTTCGTAATGCCAGGAGTAACAGATTAAAATTTAACAGCGTGTAAGGATTTTTTTTTTTATGCAAAAAAATGTTCCAATCTATAGAAAACTTGAAATATTTTTCGTATCCTATTAATGACGAGGTACTAAAAAAATTAATAACAATTTATCATCTATTGATGATTAAATGATAATAAATTTATTATCAAATACAAATATCTATTTATTAATTTATTATTTTATCGATAATAAAAAAAAAAAAAAAATTACCAAAATAATTTCAACGAGAAAGAAAAATTCTTGATTTTTTAATTATATGAAAATTGTATAATATTTCGTGACAAATTGGCTCGGAAAAAAAAAAAATCACGAAAATAATTTCAACAAGAAAGAAATTTTTTTGAGTTTTTAAATATATGAAAATTGTGGCATATTTCGTGACTAATTGGCTCGGAAAAAAAAAAAATTATATAATATTGCACCGACTGCAGTTGTGGAGAATGAAGACATTTCTACGTCTCTCGTTCCATCAGGATCAAAGGGGGGGGGGGGGGGGGGGGGCAGGGAATAACGTGGGAGGGCAAGTACGTCTCTTCGGGGCAAGAGCAGTGTATATAACGACGGCGCCATTTTTCCCTCCCTCCATTGAGCTTTATTTTTTTTTTTTTTTTTTTTTCTCTCTCTCTCTCTCGTGGCCCGGGGTGGCGCACAAGGCGAGACAGGATGAAAGGTGCCGCGGATTCTGGGATACGGAAAGAACGAAAGAGTGGATAAACGACGAGGATATTCGAGAGCAAGACGAGAGAAAGAAGGAAAACAAAAATGCGTGAAAGGTGGAAAAATAAGATAGAGAGAAAAAGAAAGATAATTTCTTTCTACGTTTCGATGGACTGTATTTAAGATTTTTCTAATGTATATATATATATATATATATATATATAGATATATATATATACATGTATATATATATGCTGCAATCTCTCAAGAGACTCTTCTCACTTTACTTTACTACCTATTATGAGCTCTCTCACCGACCGGTTATATATATATATATATATATATATCTACAAACAGAGGCTCATTTTCTACGAGAGGATGTCGATTACGCCACTCGAAAATTCTTTCTCCACTGACCCGCAGTGATACTTTTCTTTCCTCGTAATTCTAGCCGATAATCCATTTCTCCAAGGTAAATCCTGAGAAAGAAAATACCAGAAGAAAATTAACAGGAAGAAATTTCTTTTTTTAACCAAAGAAAATGTTACTGATAAAAGTCTTATCGTTTTTTTGTTTTTTTTCTTAAAAAAAATACTTCGAGGTTTATCGAGCATAATTCTGTTTCTTTGAAATATTTTTGTATCGTTCGGGAATGATTTTAGATATTATCAAAAACCTTACAAGTTAATCGTAAATGATACATTTTTTTTTTTTTGCTTCTCGTTTAATTCGAACCGGTCAATTTGCAAGTTTTTTATACGGTAATTAAGAAATTTATTTGGTGGACGAAAAAAATTGGGTTTCTGGGCTATAGACGAGATTTTTTTTTTTTTTTTTATCCGAAGAAAATGTTACTGATAGAAGTCCTATCGTTTTTTTTTTCTTAAAAAAAATACTTCGAGGTTTATCGAGCATAATTCTGTTTCTTTGGAATATTTTTGTATCGTTCGGGAATGATTTTAGATATCATCAAAAACCTTACAAGTTAATCGTAAATGATACATTTTTTTTTTTTTGCTTCTCGTTTAATTCGAACCGGTCAATTTGCAAGTTTTTTATACGGTAATTAAGAAATTTATTTGGTGGACGAAAAAAATTGGGTCTCTGGGCTACAGACTAGAATTTAAAAAAAAAAAAAAAAATTTATCTTCTCGTGACGATTACGGCATTTATATTTTCCTATTTCGCTTTTTGAAGGGCCGCGGAGACTAACGAGACACGATTCGCTCTAAAGAGCTTGAGGCACGGGGGGCTCGTTTTCTTCCTAAAGTTTTGGGAATCTCTCTTGCGGGCTGTTTGAATTTGACGCTCGAGTTTTGAGGATCGCGCAGCCTCTCCAAGGAGCACAAACGACGCCCTCGATATTCGAGAGCCACGCGAGGATATAATGGCGCTCATAAAACGACCGTAAAACGCGTCCTCTCGCGAGAAGCTTCATCCTCCTTCTTATAAACACCACAAGACCATAAACACTCGAAATTATCGGGAGTCTCTCGAGGTGCTCTCAATGGGGTACTTTTTTTTTTTTTTTCTTTCCACCCATTGGATGTCCTCTTCGATATATCCTGGATCCTTTGAACAACCTCGTAATAAGCGACGAGAAAATAAGAGTTAAAGTTTATCGAGCTGCTCGGATTTTTTTCAAAAAATTAACAAAAGTTCACATGTTTAAGGCTACATTTTTGCCTCAAATCCATCAAAAGCTTTTCTTTTTTTTTTCTTTCCACCCTTTGGATGTCCTCTTCGATATATCCTGGATCCTTTGAACAACCTCGAAATAAGCGACGAGAAAATAAGAGTTAAAGTTTATCGAGCTGCTCGGATTTTTTTCAAAAAATTAACAAAAGTTCACATGTTTAAGGCTACATTTTTGCCTCAAATCCATCAAAAGCTTTTCTTTTTTTTTTTCTTTCCACCCTTTGGATGTCCTCTTCGATATATCCTGGATCCTTTGAACAACCTCGAAATAAGCGACGAGAAAATAAGAGTTAAAGTTTATCGAGCTGCTCGGATTTTTTTCAAAAAATTAACAAAAGTTCACATGTTTAAGGCTACATTTTTGCCTCAAATCCATCAAAAGCTTTTCTTTTTTTTTTCTTTCCACCCTTTGGATGTCCTCTTCGATATATCCTGGATCCTTTGAACAACCTCGAAATAAGCGACGAGAAAAAAAGAGTTAAAGTTTATCGAGCTGCTCGGATTTTTTTCAAAAATTTAACAAAAGTAAGGCTACATTTTTGCCTCAAATCCATCAAAAGTTTGAGCAGCTATAAATTTTTCCAAAAGTGTATTAAAAATGACATTTACAGCATGAGCAATTAATCATAATTAATTTTTTATATTACAAGCACTTATTAAATGATTTCGTAATTAATTTATCAGAAATATTGAGTGGGTCAAAAGGTCATTGTGTTTTTTTTTTTCTAATAGATGTACATACATACACATAACAGCATAATTTCATCTCAATTCGTAAAATCATTATATCATTCGATAGCTGACAGTTCAAGCTTCTTTTAGAAAAAGAAATTAATTTTTTCTTCCCATGAAAAATTCGCCTTTCATTTGCACAGAAAAAAAACGCAATAACTTTTTGGCCAAGCCAATATATTCTACCATTTAATTATCATACAATTAATGAAAATTAAAAAAGTCTTTTTTTATTTAAAAATCTGATTTGATTGGATTTTATAGTTTTCTGACTGTGCCCTCACCCTGTGTGCCCAAACTCTGGTTAACCGGTCTTTTCCCTCCTCGCACTCAACCATCTCCTCCTTCTCTCAATGTCGTTCGGAAGTCGCCCTAAACTTAAAGGTAAAAATAAAAATTCGCCAACGAGCCAAAAAATATTTTTCGCTCGTTGCCCTCGCTATGGTTTGGGGCAATTTCGGTGTTAGGTGGATTTACCCGAAAAAAAAAGTTTACGACGTGTAGGCAACCTGTACCTGCAACATATCTCGTGTACCTACATTGATTTATCGACGGTATTATAAATTCTCAAATGTCCCACGCTGTGCTCGTTTTGGTATTTTTCTTCGACGAAAGGTCAGAAAAAACAAATCGGTCCAGGCAAATACATATATATATATATTGATGATCTTCATCGATTTTTCGTACATATCGAGAAGATCGTTAAATTTTTTTTTTTTTTTTTGCTCAATATAAATAATCCATTATAGAAATGCTAATGTGACGAATTATTCCTGATTTTTGTGGCAATCGATCGTGACACACCTGCTTCATCTTTACATCTTTATTATCTATCATTTTATACAGTTTTTTTTTTTTTCTCATTTTTTATCCTTTCTTCTCTCCTATCTCGCTCGTTCTCGCGACAACTTTTCATTCCGATTTCTCTGTTCGCTCGTGACATGTATAATATAAGCGCAGGCGCGACATATAATGGGCCAATAAAGATTCGTATATATATATATAACCAATGGATGATTTTTACGTTTGAATAAAAGCCGCTTAATTTAAAGAGTGATTTTAACGATCGACATAAATTTTCAGGCTACCGATCCTAATCGCCGAACGTGCTCCTGGAAATTCCAATTATTTTTTTACTCGATTTAAATGAATATACGATTTTTTTTTTTATCATTCCAAATTTTTCCCCAGTTAAATTCACGAGGAAAAATATTTTTTTTAAATTCTGTACACTCACAAATGGAAGGTATATAAGTTGATTCAAATGTGTAGAATTAAAAAAAAAAAAAAAAACCCAATACCTTTATGACAAATAATTTTTTAATTTGATAATTAGAAAATGATTTTTTTTTTAAATCCGTTTTTTTTTATCATTCTCATTTATTTGTTAATTCATCGTTTACCGTACTCTGGATCGCTTATAATCGAGTCAACGAAGCGACTCAGCGACCAGTCGGTGAAAAAAAAAACAAAAAAATTACGAGTCTCCGTCCATCTGTCCATCCTCATGGATATCCCGCAAGAGAATCGTCTTTTAACATTTGTACCGAAGAACTTTCTCAATTCCCATGCAAATCAGCCAATTTATTTATCGCTGACGGTCGCCCAAAACGATCAGGTTAATGCGTCCTCACCGCGTCGAGCGAGTTCTCCTACTAGCCAAATGAGAGACCGGAGATGAGAACGCTCGCACAAAATCCAGTTTTTCGACGATCTTTCAGATCTTTTATAGGGACATTCGAGCCAACCAATCGCTTTCAACACCGCATTAGATAGAGCATCGTTATCTATATATATATATTTATGTATGTATGTATGTTCCTTTTTTTTCTACACACATTCTCAATACGTCCATCAATAAAATATTGGTAGATATAAAAATTAATCGATTAAATCGACATGAGAAAAATATTATTTTTCGCTGTTTATTTTATTTGGTTGAAAAATTTTCCCACAAGTGCTCACAATCCATGATTAATATTGATAAGTAAGTCTTAGTTTTATACTCTCATGATACTAATTGAAAAATGATCGATCAATTCTCTACTCTCATTTTAATTGAGTTTTATGCAGGTATAAAAATGTATAAATATATATATATATGTTCCTTATTTTTCTACACACATTCTTAATACGTCGATCAATAAAATATTGGTAGATATAAAAATTAATCGATTAAATCGACATGAGAAAAATATTATTTTTCGCTGTTTATTTTATTTGGCTGAAAAATTTTCCCACAAGTGCTCACAATCCATGATTAATATTCATAAATAAGTCTTAGTTTTATACTCTCATGATACTAATTGAAAAATGATCGATCAATTTTCTACTCTCATTTTAATTGAGTTTTATGCAGGTATAAAAATGTATTAATATATATATATATGTATGTTTCTTTTTTTTCTACACACATTCTTAATACGTCCATCAATAAAATATTGGTAGATATAAAAATTAATCGATTAAATCGACATGAGAAAAATATTATTTTTCGCTGTTTATTTTATTTGGTTGAAAATTTTTCCCACAAGTGCTCATAATCCATGATTAATATTGATAAGTAAGTCTTAGTTTTATACTCTCATGATACTAATTGAAAAATGATCGATCAATTCTCTACTCTCATTTTAATTGAGTTTTATGCAGGTATAAAAATGTATTAATATATATATATATATGTTCCTTATTTTTCTACACACATTCTTAATACGTCGATCAATAAAATATTGGTAGATATAAAAATTAATCGATTAAATCGACATGAGAAAAATATTATTTTTCGCTGTTTATTTTATTTGGTTGAAAAATTTTCCCACAAGTGCTCACAATCCATAATTAATATTCATAAATAAGTCTTAGTTTTATACTCTCATGATACTAATTGAAAAATGATCGATCAATTCTCTACTCTCATTTTAATTGAGTTTTATGCAGGTATAAAAATGTATTAATATATATATATATGTTCCTTATTTTTCTACACACATTCTTAATACGTCGATCAATAAAATATTGGTAGATATAAAAATTAATCGATTAAATCGACATGAGAAAAATATTATTTTTCGCTGTTTATTTTATTTGGTTGAAAAATTTTCCCACAAGTGCTCACAATCCATGATTAATATTGATAAGTAAGTCTTAGTTTTATACTCTCATGATACTAATTGAAAAATGATCGATCAATTCTCTACTCTCATTTTAATTGAGTTTTATGCAGGTATAAAAATGTATAAATATATATATATATGTTCCTTATTTTTCTACACACATTCTTAATACGTCGATCAATAAAATATTGGTAGATATAAAAATTAATCGATTAAATCGACATGAGAAAAATATTATTTTTCGCTGTTTATTTTATTTGGCTGAAAAATTTTCCCACAAGTGCTCACAATCCATGATTAATATTCATAAATAAGTCTTAGTTTTATACTCTCATGATACTAATTGAAAAATGATCGATCAATTTTCTACTCTCATCTTAATTGAGTTTTATGCAGGTATAAAAATGTATTAATATATATATATATGTATGTTTCTTTTTTTTCTACACACATTCTTAATACGTCCATCAATAAAATATTGGTAGATATAAAAATTAATCGATTAAATCGACATGAGAAAAATATTATTTTTCGCTGTTTATTTTATTTGGTTGAAAATTTTTCCCACAAGTGCTCATAATCCATGATTAATATTGATAAGTAAGTCTTAGTTTTATACTCTCATGATACTAATTGAAAAATGATCGATCAATTCTCTACTCTCATTTTAATTGAGTTTTATGCAGGTATAAAAATGTATTAATATATATATATATATGTTCCTTATTTTTCTACACACATTCTTAATACGTCCATCAATAAAATATTGGTAGATATAAAAATTAATCGATTAAATCGACATGAGAAAAATATTATTTTTCGCTGTTTATTTTATTTGGCTGAAAAATTTTCCCACAAGTGCTCATAATCCATGATTAATATTGATAAGTAAGTCTTAGTTTTATACTCTCATGATACTAATTGAAAAATGATCGATCAATTCTCTACTCTCATTTTAATTGAGTTTTATGCAGGTATAAAAATGTATAAAATATGGCGTCGGTGATCTCTATTCGCGGTCACTTTGCCCACCTCTAATATACATTTGTATGCATATATATATATATATATATATATATATATATATATATATATATATATATATATATATATATATATATAATAGGCTTAACTTGATTAACGAACGACTCGATTGTAAATCGTTGGGGTGAGCGCTCGTTAAAAATCGATAAGCCACCACGTGGCTAGCGGAGAGCTCGCGTACCAGAGTGTGTTTATACACCTCGATATGCGGGATCCGGCTTCGAAGTCAAGATTGAGGACCAAAAAGACCGTCGGCTTCTCTTCAACGAGATGCTTGCCTCTCTTTATATTTCGCTCTGCTTCTCGGCCC
>OY769912.1:13720918-13723418 GCA_963669185.1 Dyspetes luteomarginatus | reverse complement strand
CTTATACATACATATTTTTCATCTCTCTTCATCTCGTGGATTTTAATGCAAAGAAAAAAAAACATATATATATATATGAATGAGAGAGAGAGCGAGAGAGAGAGAGAAATTATTTTTTTCTCACTTCATTCGTAATTCTCATATCTTTCTTTCTCTCTCACGACAATAATCGTGCCATCGAAGCTCGCAACGAAATTAGTTACACCTCTTAGCTCCCATCACGCGATAGTTAATTCCAATAGCAATGGCTAATTACTCAACGTTCATATTTTACACATTCATCATAGTGTACGATTAACTCCCGACGAGGTATCGAATTTTTTCTTTTTTTTTTTTTTTCGTTTTTTCGACCGATCAATTGTCAAACGTGAAATTTTTCGTGACGTTTTTTTCTTCTTCCATAGCTATGATTTATTTGGTACTTTTTAAAAGTAATATATATATATTTTTTTTCATCCATGATACAGGGAAAAGATCATGTAAGAATTTATTTTTTTGTCATTGTTTTTCCCTACGAGAGGGAATAATTTTTTAGTAGGTCCATTTTTCCCCCCATTACGAATTATCGGGACAGATGCTCGAGATCGTTCAATTTTCTGGACCGAGGAAAATCGTAGCGGTTTCCAGGTGGCGCTGTGGTCGATCGACAAAATTCGTTAATCCGTAACGCTTCGGACTCTCACCCCAGTCGACTAAAAGCCCCTGGAAATATAACGGCAGAAAAACCATTCTAAAGTTTTGTTCTATACCCAGTTCACCAAAAAAAAAAAAAAAAAAAAAAAAAAGGGAGGCTTGCGCACCCTTCGTGTCTTTTACGCTCGCAATTCGACAGGGTTCGCTCGTTACGCTCCCCCTCTCCCGGCTTCATGTCACACTGACGTTTCCATCGGTCGAGCCTCTCTCGAGTTGCAACGAGAGGGTGAAAAACGTATGCGTGAAGCACGAATAGAGTCCACAAAAAAGGGGAGAACATGGAAAAATTATTCTCGTGAGGACCGATAATTCCAAAAAGGGTTTTGTCCCATGACAATTTTGGCTATAGTGCACAGCGTAGAGGGGCAGGGCAGAAATAAAAAAATATAGATGAACAATCAATTAAAAATAAATTTTCATCAAATTTCCATCATTTCTTTTTTTTTTTTTTCATGCAAATCATTAATTCAACGGATTACTAAATTTTTGATAAATTTACATCAAATTAATTGAAATAATATTAACAAATTTTCACTCTCTAATTGGTACGAGAAGAAGAAAAAATACAAGAGAGAAATAGAGGAAGCAATATGTGGGTTTGGTATATTTAATTGACACCTGGCTAGTGTGATACATAAAGAGCAGGGAAATTTTCGCTGCTCGCCCTTCAATGTCCACTCACAACCCTTTCATGAGTAATTAAAAAAAATACGTCGTGGAGATTCTCACTTATTATTATTACTGTTATTATTAATATAATTTTTTTCGAGTAAAAAAAATCATTCAAAATGGTCGACAAAAGGTTTTTATATTAATATTAATATTTTTCATTATAAATATCGATAAATTAATTGAAACAAAATTATATAAATGGAAAAATTGATGGAAAAATTATCTAAAAAATTTGCCATTGTTTTTTTATTGCCACGTCAACGTAATGGAAATCCCACAAAATTCCCCTCATGAATTCTAATGTGCAGAAATATGACCACGCGGTGTCCAATTAATAATATTTAATGCTTCATACAAACCGTCAGCTGGGACACCTGGCACTGACTCGAGCCAACAAACACACGATTCATGACAGAAAATTATGGTCTGTTCTCATAAATATTCGCTACTATGCCGAACAACCCTCAGTTTTCCCTTTTACCCTCTGACACGTTGTCCACCCTCTCGAGTGGAACGCCTAATATACCCATAACTATATCTCGATGCCACACACCTCGCTTGGGAAAGAGAAACATAGAGAAATATAAATAAATGCAAACTCATCATCATCATCATCATCATCGTCATGGAGCCCCAAAACGTCACGAATGTTTCAACATTTAATATTATAATTCTTTTTGTGAACGCTGTATATATATATATATATATATATATATTATCTCATCTAAATATATATATATATATATATATATATATACATAGGTGAGATTGGAACAATGAAAACTTTTGTTGTATAAACTGGTTATTTTTTGTTCCCCATTTCTCGTTCGACAACACCTGGAGTCGTTCGCGCGTGCGATATTATTATTTCGTCGCACATTATCGTATACGATCATATATATATATATATATATATATATGGCATTGCACGTATATTTTTTAATTTAATTTTTAGAAAAGCTGGGGCAAGATGGGACAGTATGAAAAAAAAAAAAATTTCATAATTTATTCACCAATTAAATAATTCACATAATGAAATTTCTCCCCCAATACGATTATTTTGGGCATTTTCTAGCATCCCCCAATCGCACCCCAATTGCACAAAAAAAGATTTTACATAAACTTCTCATGAATT
>OY769912.1:13703225-13720718 GCA_963669185.1 Dyspetes luteomarginatus | reverse complement strand
ATTTGCATCCAAATTCAAGTCACGGTGACGAAAAAAAAAAAAAATTTCTCCCCTAATTTATTTTTGTAATTTAAAAAATAATTTATCATTATTTAAAATAAATAATTATTTCAAATATTGCAATTAGCAACAAGTGCCTTGAATAATCTTGAAAAAAAAAGCTGCAAGAAACAGAGACGGCAAGAAAAGGACACAACGAAGAATGATTTTGCCTTCACGATTTTGTATCGCTCATGCTCGATCTTCGTCTTTTCCTTCGAGGCAAAACATATTCGCGGTTTATATATATATATATATATATATATATCTGTCGAGAAACTCATCCCTTGAAGCTCTTCTCGCTGCGTGTCTCTCAATGCAGAGAGCGAATGAGCGAGAGAGAGGGAAAATCGGCTCGCGCGTTCCTCGGGATCTCATTTACAGTACAAATTAGTTGTAGGCCGGTCCGGGGCATCTCTTAATGGTCGGGCAGCACGCAAAGAGCGCTCAGGGTTTAATGAAGACCGCGCGTTATCCGTGACGAACCCCCGTCCTTCTGTCTCTCTCCTCTCCCCCACCTTCTCTCATTCTTCCTCACCATCGCCATCAACCTTTTATTGCGCCTACGGGATCCCCGTCTCGATTGTACACGACCCCTCTTGCGAATAATACCAACGTTTCCTCCAACACTTTCACACACGCAACATAATCCAACAGGGAATTCTAAAGTTATAGCAAATGCGTGATATTTCATAAAATTTACGAGAAAGTTTCAATATTACGTGAAAATATAATTAATATCGTAACAAGCTGCTCGGTTTTACAATTGCTACGAATTTTACTTTCGGAGCATTTTTTTTTTCTCTCAAATTTGACATAATTTACGGAAAAACTTCGGTGGAGGTGTATCGATCGGTAGTTTGTTTTTTTTTTTTTTTTTTTCGATGAAGAATTAACTCGTCAAATTTTCTTGTACTTTTTTTTCCTGCAAGGGAGACAAAATTGCCACGTGATAAATTTTCTTTTATATCATACTCGTCAATTTACACCCTCCCTTGTCTTCCAGGGCAGTTAAATGTTGACGATGAAGCCCTGGCTAGTCATATACATATGTATATTTTTTTTGTTCAAAGAAAATTAATTTTCTCACCATTTTGTTTTACCTCAATGTGAATTTTACTTTGCATGGAGGGACTAAATTTCACTGGGTTTATTTAAATGAGAAATTTTCACGATTTTCCGTAATGGGAATAGGGAATTCTGAAGTTATAGCAAATGCATGAATTTTCATAACATTTACGAGAATGTTTCAATATTACGTAAAAATATAATTAATATCGTACTAAGCTGCTCGGTTTTAGAATTGCTACGAATTTTACTTTTAGAGCATTTTTAGTTTTTTTTTTTTTTTTCGATGAAGAATTAACTCATGTCAAATTTTCTTCAACTTTTTTTTCCTGCAAGGGAGACAAAATTGCCACGTGATAAATTTTCTTTTATATCATACTCGTCAATTTACACCCTCCCTTGTCTTCCTTAGTCATATATACATATGTATATTTTTTTTGTTCAAAGAAAATTAATTTTCTCTCCATTTTGTTTGACCTCAATGTGAATTTTACTTTGCATGGAGGGACTAAATTTAACTGGATTTATTTAAATGAGAAATTTTCACGATTTTCCGTAATGGACGATCGTATAGGAACGTATTAGTTATATTGTATATTTGAGGCTCTAAACAGCCATGGGCGGGAATAGAGAATTCTAAAGTTATAGCAAATGCATGAATTTTCATAACATTTACGAGAATGTTTTAATATTACGTGAAAATATAATTAATATCGTACTAAGCTGCTCGGTTTTAGAATTGCTACGAATTTTACTTTTAGAGCATTTTTAGTTTTTTTTTTTTTTTTCGATGAAGAATTAACTCATGTCAAATTTTCTTCAACTTTTTTTTCCTGCAAGGGAGACAAAATTGCCACGTGATAAATTTTCTTTTATATCATACTCGTCAATTTACACCCTCCCTTGTCTTCCTTAGTCATATATACATATGTATATTTTTTTTGTTCAAAGAAAATTAATTTTCTCTCCATTTTGTTTGACCTCAATGTGAATTTTACTTTGCATGGAGGGACTAAATTTAACTGGATTTATTTAAATGAGAAATTTTCACGATTTTCCGTAATGGACGATCGTATAGGAACGTATTAGTTATATTGTATATTTGAGGCTCTAAACAGCCATGGGCGGGAATAGAGAATTCTAAAGTTATAGCAAATTCGTGCCCGGCATGTTTTTGCGTACCTACAAATGCGTTAAGTTACGTCTGTACGTATATTATACGACTTGTATATATATATATATATATATATATATATATATATATATGTATTTTACAGTGTATGAATATATATAGTATTGAACTGCCACGATCGCATACGAACGGCATCTAAGGACTCTCGTGAATGCGAGTTAAACGAAGATTTATGCCGCGCCGCGTAAATATAAACAACAATATGCAATCTTGGCTCATTGTCCGGCGCAAGGATCAGCGAGGCAGACATTGCGCCGCAACCAGCGGCAAATAACGCGCGAGCAATTCTCGCTCGCAGTTTTCTTTCCGCGAGAGAAGAGCTCTCTCTCTCTCTCTCTGTCTCTCTCTGAACGAACGAATCCTTGACTAATATGCGCCCGCGGCAAAGAGAGAAAGCATTAAATGCTTTCTTGCGCGCAAAGTGTGCTTTTTAGCCTCTTATAACTTTACTCGACCATCACATCTCTTCTATATATATTCACTTTGCCATTTTTTTTCCTTCTCTCTTTTGGGTACTTCTTTGTTTAGAACAGCCGACGAAACGTTCGATAAAAAACTATCCGAAAGAGGGGGAATAAAAAAAGCGTCTTCGAAAACGATTTATCGTGCCATTATAGTATATAATGCTTTATACGCCGCGTGTATATATATATATATAAACTGTTATAAATGATTTTCTGATGGTACGGAGACGTGTCAGAGTATATTGCCATTCTTTGACAGCTGTGATTTTCGTTATTTTGCATATATATATATTTATAGGCAACACACACAAATGAGATAAAGTTTTTATTTTAGGCTTCGAAAGAGGCAGCGTAAATTTTTGGAAATCATCAAGTTACTCTCCCTTCGCGGTTTGAGAAATTTGAATCTAAGGAATCACAAGGTCATGTTTTCTACGAGGCTCAAGTGCGATGATAAATTTGAGGAAATCATGCAGCGTTACTGTGCGGCTTGAAAGCTTGAAAAGTCACGTAATTCACGTAAGTCATGTAATTTTTACACTCTCTCGCATTCGCTCAATTGCCCTAAGAATGGAGCCACCGTGACCTTACGGCTCTTGATTATTCCTACTTTTTCGTAAGTGAAATCATTTAGCTCGCATTCGCTCAATTGCCCTAAGAATGGAGCCACCGTGACCTTATGGCTCTCGATTATTCCTACTTTTTCGTAAGTGAAATCATTTAGCTCGCATTCGCTCAATTGCCCTAAGAATGGAGCCACCGTGACCTTACGGCTCTTGATTATTCCTACTTTTTCGTAAGTGAAATCATTTAGCTCGCATTCGCTCAATTGCCCTAAGAATGGAGCCACCGTGACCTTATCGCTCTCGATTATTCCTACTTTTTCGTAAATGAAATCATTTAGCTCGCATTCGCTCAATTGCCCTAAGAATGGAGCCACCGTGACCTTATGGCTCTCGATTATTCCTACTTTTTCGTAAGTGAAATCATGTAGCTCGCATTCGCTCAATTGCCCTAAGAATGGAGCCACCGTGACCTTACGGCTCTCGATTATTCCTACTTTTTCGTAAGTGAAATCATTTAGCTCGCATTCGCTCAATTGCCCTAAGAATGGAGCCACCGTGACCTTATGGCTCTCGATTATTCCTACTTTTTCGTAAATGAAATCATTTAGCTCGCATTCGCTCAATTGCCCTAAGAATGGAGCCACCGTGACCTTATGGCTCTCGATTATTCCTACTTTTTCGTAAGTGAAATCATTTAGCTCGCATTCGCTCAATTGCCCTAAGAATGGAGCCACCGTGACCTTACGGCTCTTGATTATTCCTACTTTTTCGTAAGTGAAATCATTTAGCTCGCATTCGCTCAATTGCCCTAAGAATGGAGCCACCGTGACCTTATGGCTCTCGATTATTCCTACTTTTTCGTAAATGAAATCATTTAGCTCGCATTCGCTCAATTGCCCTAAGAATGGAGCCACCGTGACCTTATGGCTCTCGATTATTCCTACTTTTTCGTAAGTGAAATCATGTAGCTCGCATTCGCTCAATTGCCCTAAGAATGGAGCCACCGTGACCTTACGGCTCTCGATTATTCCTACTTTTTCGTAAGTGAAATCATTTAGCTCGCATTCGCTCAATTGCCCTAAGAATGGAGCCACCGTGACCTTATGGCTCTCGATTATTCCTACTTTTTCGTAAATGAAATCATTTAGCTCGCATTCGCTCAATTGCCCTAAGAATGGAGCCACCGTGACCTTACGGCTCTCGATTATTCCTACTTTTTCGTAAGTGAAATCATTTAGCTCGCATTCGCTCAATTGCCCTAAGAATGGAGCCACCGTGACCTTATGGCTCTCGATTATTCCTACTTTTTCGTAAGTGAAATCATTTAGCTCGCATTCGTTCAATTGCCCTAAGAATGGAGCCACCGTGACCTTATGGCTCTCGATTATTCCTACTTTTTCGTAAGTGAAATCATTTAGCTCGCATTCGTTCAATTGCCCTAAGAATGGAGCCACCGTGACCTTATGGCTCTCGATTATTCCTACTTTTTCGTAAGTGAAATCATTTAGCTCGCATTCGCTCAATTGCCCTAAGAATGGAGCCACCGTGACCTTACGGCTCTCGATTATTCCTACTTTTTCGTAAGTGAAATCATTTAGCTCGCATTCGCTCAATTGCCCTAAGAATGGAGCCACCGTGACCTTATGGCTCTCGATTATTCCTACTTTTTCGTAAATGAAATCATTTAGCTCGCATTCGCTCAATTGCCCTAAGAATGGAGCCACCGTGACCTTATGGCTCTCGATTATTCCTACTTTTTCGTAAGTGAAATCATTTAGCTCGCATTCGCTCAATTGCCCTAAGAATGAAGCCACCGTGACCTTACGGCTCTCGATTATTCCTACTTTTTCGTAAGTGAAATCATTTAGCTCGCATTCGCTCAATTGCCCTAAGAATGAAGCCACCGTGACCTTATGGCTCTCGATTATTCCCACTTTTTCGTAAATGAAATCATTTAGCTCGCATTCGCTCAATTGCCCTAAGAATGAAGCCACCGTGACCTTATGGCTCTCGATTATTCCTACTTTTTCGTAAGTGAAATCATTTAGCTCGCATTCGCTCAATTGCCCTAAGAATGGAGCCACCGTGACCTTATGGCTCTCGATTATTCCTACTTTTTCGTAAGTGAAATCATTTAGCTCGCATTCGCTCAATTGCCCTAAGAATGGAGCCACCGTGACCTTACGGCTCTCGATTATTCCTACTTTTTCGTAAGTGAAATCATTTAGCTCGCATTCGCTCAATTGCCCTAAGAATGGAGCCACCGTGACCTTATGGCTCTCGATTATTCCTACTTTTTCGTAAATGAAATCATTTAGCTCGCATTCGCTCAATTGCCCTAAGAATGGAGCCACCGTGACCTTATGGCTCTCGATTATTCCTACTTTTTCGTAAGTGAAATCATTTAGCTCGCATTCGCTCAATTGCCCTAAGAATGAAGCCACCGTGACCTTACGGCTCTCGATTATTCCTACTTTTTCGTAAGTGAAATCATTTAGCTCGCATTCGCTCAATTGCCCTAAGAATGAAGCCACCGTGACCTTATGGCTCTCGATTATTCCCACTTTTTCGTAAATGAAATCATTTAGCTCGCATTCGCTCAATTGCCCTAAGAATGAAGCCACCGTGACCTTATGGCTCTCGATTATTCCTACTTTTTCGTAAGTGAAATCATTTAGCTCGCATTCGCTCAATTGCCCTAAGAATGGAGCCACCGTGACCTTATGGCTCTCGATTATTCCTACTTTTTCGTAAGTGAAATCATTTAGCTCGCATTCGCTCAATTGCCCTAAGAATGGAGCCACCGTGACCTTACGGCTCTCGATTATTCCTACTTTTTCGTAAGTGAAATCATTTAGCTCGCATTCGCTCAATTGCCCTAAGAATGGAGCCACCGTGACCTTATGGCTCTCGATTATTCCTACTTTTTCGTAAATGAAATCATTTAGCTCGCATTCGCTCAATTGCCCTAAGAATGGAGCCACCGTGACCTTATGGCTCTCGATTATTCCTACTTTTTCGTAAGTGAAATCATTTAGCTCGCATTCGCTCAATTGCCCTAAGAATGAAGCCACCGTGACCTTACGGCTCTCGATTATTCCTACTTTTTCGTAAGTGAAATCATTTAGCTCGCATTCGCTCAATTGCCCTAAGAATGAAGCCACCGTGACCTTATGGCTCTCGATTATTCCCACTTTTTCGTAAATGAAATCATTTAGCTCGCATTCGCTCAATTGCCCTAAGAATGAAGCCACCGTGACCTTATGGCTCTCGATTATTCCTACTTTTTCGTAAGTGAAATCATTTAGCTCGCATTCGCTCAATTGCCCTAAGAATGGAGCCACCGTGACCTTATGGCTCTCGATTATTCCCACTTTTTCGTAAATGAAATCATTTAGCTCGCATTCGCTCAATTGCCCTAAGAATGGAGCCACCGTGACCTTATGGCTCTCGATTATTCCTACTTTTTCGTAAGTGAAACCATTTAGCTCGCATTCGCTCAATTGCCCTAAGAATGGAGCCACCGTGACCTTACGGCTCTCGATTATTCCTACTTTTTCGTAAGTGAAATCATTTAGCTCGCATTCGCTCAATTGCCCTAAGAATGGAGCCAACGTGACCTTATGGCTCTCGATTATTCCTACTTTTTCGTAAATGAAATCATTTACCCCGCATTCGCATGATTGGCAGGTAGTATATATTAGGTATATATCAAAGTATATGCACATGCATCCTCACTTCGTACTGTATATATAGCCATATTATGGCTACCTCTGCATCTCTAATAAAACGGACGTCGAGTATATTACGGGGAGAGAGAGCGCCCTAATGTGTGAGTTTTGCCTGATCGGTGGGGGCGTTTTACTTACACTCATGTCCGCCATACTGCAATTTCCGGCTCTTCTGTTACAAATTCAAGTAATTCGAGCTGCTGATGTTGTTGGGTTGTTGCTGCTGTTGCTGCTGTTGCCGTGTGTGGCAATCGTGATAGCCGTTTGCTTTTTTAAATCCTTTATTTTCTCTCTTTCTCTTTCTTTCCCTCATACGCGAGGCTTCCCACAGATCCGTGCGAAAACGACCACGACACACGCGAACTTATCCCACGAATATATATATATATATATATATATCTCACTCTCGCGAATACTTCTCTTACTACTCGCGCACACGTTCGCGAGTCGCTCTTCTTTCTTTTTATGTTTTTTTTTTCTCCCCTCCTGATTGCTCGTCACGTGCCACTTGGAACTTTGAGAGATATAAAAAAAATTTCACGCACAACGGATGACTTAATGACTCAATTTGAAAAAAAATCACAGTGTCTCGTGCATCATCAGTAAATTTTTATTATCGAAAAAGGCTCGATCACTGGACAAACGAGCAGGGCAATTCACACACACAGACACACACGCGCGAATTCTTCATTGCCGAAACGAGAATTTTATACAGTCAGAAAGAAAAAGAATAAGTATTTAAAAAATTTGATGAGATTGACAAATTTTCGTGTTGTTTGAAAATTTATAATGAAGTTTCGTTGTTGAATCGTCGAGACGCTCATGTCGACGTCGTCGTCGCTCGCAGCAGCGTGAATTAAAAACGGACGACATCGCTTATCGCGTTGGCGTTGAACTCACCGCACGAGCGTCGCGGCCGCGCCACTTCTATATATGAGATCGAGAAAAATTAACACACGCACGGGCACAAAAAAACACACACAACACACTTTGAGCCACCATAAATATCCAGAAAATAAATTGCAGAATGAAAAAGAAAAAAAAAAAAAAAAAACAAAAAATATTTATTTCCGTTAAATTTATTGGAATTTAATTCTCTCCTCGTCGCACGAATAAAATCATCAAGACACAAGTTTCTTTCGATCATTCACAATAATCCTTTGACGTTTCTTCCTCTCGCCGCCATGAGCAAACTTTTCATCCTCTCTCTTGCTGGCCGCTCTCTCGTGCGTTATAAATATTGATAGGGCATCTCTCGAATTAATACGAGACGTCTTTCTTTTTTTGCCTCCTTCGATATGTGTATCCTGGAGCTTTTAGGCTCGTATTAGAGACAAGTTGCTCCCTCAAATAAAAGAAAAATATAATTTTAAACAAAAACCTTTCCGCGAGAGGAGAACTTCTTTGTCACGAGTCTCTTTCCCTTCTGACAAAATTCCACATAAACGCTCTTCGCATTCAACACATCGAAGATCACTAGCGTGTATTAATCATTATAGCAAAACGACTGGTGGGGAAATAAAAAAAACAAAAATAAAACTGTTTCGTATATAGGAGCTCCAAAACCCGCTGGGATCTCGCCGGTTTTGCGCTGGGGCTTCGTTGCGAAAGAAGAGACCACACACATGCACCGGTTGTGGCGCTCTTCGCAAATCTCTCTCTCTCTCTCTCTCTATACATATATATTTATCTATCAATATATATTTTCTTTCATACGCGATTCTCGAAACCGCGAACAAGAAGGTTATCCTTTCTCGTACAAGTTTAGTGTTCGTTGAGGAATTCGCGACAGGTGAAACGATGAACTGTTGATAAAGATGAGTCGAGAGACCGCGTGAAGAACGTTCGTTACGAGAAGCCTTCTCACTGATGAGAGAAAAGAGCCAGAAGTAGCAGCGCGGCGCGATTCTTGCCTGTGGCTTGCCAGGACGAAGCGATCATTCGTACGGCTGTTGCCTGACTGCCCGGTGTTCAGTTTTCTCCTGCCTGCTTCCCTGACTGGCTCTCACCCATCTCTTGTGTGTGTGTGTGTGTGGGTATGGTGCGCGCGCGTCCACCATGAGACCCATCACTGCACGCGAGAGCCTTCTAGCTCTACTCTGCTGTGATACTTCCTCTGCTTGATGAATGCGTAGGAGTGAGATAGGATGCGTTGGCAAACGCATTTAAAGAGGCAGAACCCTTCTTCTATTTTTATAGGGGATGGAAAACTGGCTTAAGCCGCTAAAATACGCTTTAAACCGCATTTTAATTTATTTTACAACCTTAATTTACCCTCTCTGGATTTAATTCCGGTAAAGATTTATTAGCAAAGTTGTGGAAAAGGGACTTTTTTCAAGAAAAATTATTTATTTTTTTGCCTTGAATCAGTTTTTATTTTCAATAATTAATTGGAAAACGCCGCATTTAAAGTAGCAGATGGGCGTTATAAAAGCTCAACCATTCTTTTATTTTTATGGGGGATGGGAAACTGGCTTAAGCCGCTAAAATACACTTTAAACCGCATTTTAATTTATTTTACAACCTTAATTTACCCTCTCTGGATTTAATTCCGGTAAAGATTTATTAGCAAAGTTGTGGAAAAGGGACTTTTTTCAAGAAAAATTATTTATTTTTTTGCCTTGAATCAGTTTTTATTTTCAATAATTAATTGGAAAACGCCGCATTTAAAGTAGCAGATGGGCGTTATAAAAGTTCAACCATTCTTTTATTTTTATAGAGGATGGAAAACTGGCTTAAGCCGCTAAAATACGCTTTAAACCGCATTTTAATTTATTTTACAACCTTAATTTACCCTCTCTGGATTTAATTCCGGTAAAGATTTATTAGCGAAGTTGTGGAAAAGGGACTTTTTTCAAGAAAAATTATTTATTTTTTTGCCTTGAATCAGTTTTTATTTTCAATTATTAATTGGAAAACATCGCATTTAAAGTAGCAGATGGGCGTTATAAAAGCCCTTCAATTCTTCTATATATATACTCAGAGAATTAAAAACATTTTATTCTATTTTACACCCTTAATTTCAACACCCTCCATTCCAATTACCCTAACACATGAAGTTTATCACAATCATTTGGCACATGCTAGAAAAACTGTAGGTGGAAAAATATCATGATCTACATATTACTGGGAAAAATTGTCCTTTAATAAGGGAGCATAAAAAAATTTCCAGACAAAAATATTAGCAGACGATCTCCTGCAGACTGAGAGATGTTCATTTTTTTTTTGCATACGATTGCGAATGTATGCAAATTTGTCCAGTCTACTGGAATTAAGTGATCGATTAAAGAAGCTCATTGGAAGCCATAGCGATGATTCATCAGATAAAATATAACTCTGATGGATTGTTTATGGCTCGTTGAATTTTCGAAGGAGCCTCAATAATAATAATAATAATAATAATAACCTCGTAATGATAATGATGACAATAATAATGATAATAATAATGGGATGAGGAGATAAGGCTCTCGAGAAATACTGTGAGAGAATTTGGTAGCGAAAGATCGAGAGCTACTCTTACAAATTGATGCATACAGCGCAATATTATCTCCCGGCAGTTAGCAAAAAAACCCCAGAAGCAATGAAACGACTCGGTGAGGCAAAAAATAATAATAAAATAAAAGAAAATCAGCTGCGCATCATCACGAGCAGCCGAAAAGAGGACGAAAAAGCAAAACATCCAGTGAGTCTCTCTCTCTCTCTCTCTCTCTCTTATTTAAGAAGATCGCGTCAAGCAAGATTTTATTATATTTACGAGGCGTTATCGAGGCAATCCAACAATATTGATTCCAAAGGCTCTCCCTTTGAGTATCTCGGGGCCTGGGCTCCAGCCTGTGGAGATTGCCGATCTCCGAAGAACGCCCTCTAGGCGTTTTCGCGTGAATCTTCCTTATACAGCCTTGCCCAGCAGTTACATCGCGTGTATCATACACGGCCGAGTACACACAAATATCAAATAATTTTTTTCAATATAATTAATATTCCGAATAAAAATTGCAATTTTTTTTTGGTCCATTTTGAAAAATGTAAGAATATTAAAAAAAAAATCATAAATTTTTCCCTCATGTCATATGTTTCGTACCCTTTTTCCGACACTCGTACATTTACCTCGTCGTACTATATTTTACTTTTGATAAATTTTATAACTTTATATATAATAAGAGAAGAGGTGAGAGGTTCACGATGCAATCGAAACGTGTGAGAAATAATCGCCGTCGAAGTGCGTGAGTTTCAATGCCTTCGGGAGGCTGGAGTAAGCGTTCGCAAAAAGAGAGAGAGAGAGAGAGAGAGAGAGAGAGAGAGAGAGAGAGAGAGAGAGAGAGAGAGAGAGAGAGAGAGAGACGATAAGTCTCGCGGGTGGGCTCGTCCGATCGTGCCAGGGAGACGCAAGCGAGTTCTTCGCGTCCGGTCGATTGCGGTCGATCGGTGAAAATGCCAGCGCAAACGGAACGGAAGGGAACTAAGAAGCAGCGAGTAAAAGGATGAAGAAGAAGAAGAAGAACCAGAAGGAGCAGCCGGTCGACCTCGGTGGCGTCCATTTGTTCACTCGGACGTTTCGGAATTCTGTACGCACCAGATTCGAGGTCTGCGATAACGATAGCGCTCCTTTACCCTTTTCTCCTTCTCACTCTCTCTCTCTCTCTCTCTCTCTATTCCTCTCTAGCATCAGTACACAAACCATACTATTATACACGGTAGTATATTATAATACCGCGGAGGGCTTTACGGTGAGAACTCTGTATAGGCTTCTAGATATATATATATATATATATGTACGCGCGTGTATATATCGCTACAATTTTTCACTCTTGTGTAATCCAGCGCTAGATCAAGATTTACAGGCACGAATGAGGAAGAGAAAGGAGAACGAGAGAGAGAGAAGGAAAAAAATAAATAAAATTCAATGAATTGAAAGAAATATGAATTATTTATTCATGCCCTGGTAATAATTTTACAAAGATTGCATCACAGGAAAAATTAGATATATATTTATTTATTTTTAATTTTTAAAATTTTTTTATTGGGTTCCAATGTATGTCCTGAGAGTTTTTACGAACTCTTCCCATTCCCCTCCTATCAGTCCCTACCAGCACTTCGCTGAACTATCCTAACTTCTACTAACGAAACGAACTAACGAAACTTCGGAAAACTTGTGTCGGTACAGTCGGCTCTCTCGGCAGAATTGTGGTGTTCCCACGAGGAATCACCAAACTCTGGGACGATTACTTCCCGCTCAACGATTTGATGCACCAGCCAGCGAACGGTTAACCGGCCACCGCACCAAGTACTGTCCGCGGCCAAGTACTGTCCGCGGCCTCTGCACTTTGGTGACCACCAGAGCCACACGCCGACCGCGCACCTATCGCTGTAGGTTATATATATAAATTAAAATTCCAACTGGAAGATCAAAGAACGGAAATAGTAGAGCTCAGAATTGAAAATCGGTAGCAAATTATTATTTTTTTTTTATATCTCGATGATAAAAATCGTTCAACAAAATTTTAGAACGTAATTAATACCTAGATGGGTTCTATGAATGTCGAAAGATTCCGTTTGCCTTGTCGACGTAATTCCACGATCTCACTCCATTTATATATATATATATATATATACGTATACAAGAAATGCTAAACGAGTAGAGGGGGACTCGATGAACTCGCTTAGAAAAATTGGCATCTTCTATGCGAACTTCACCAGCCTATGTAGCACAATAATATGCACAATATATATATATATATATATATATATATATATATATATATAGAAGGGATAAAAGGAAATCAAAGGAAAGGAAAGGGATAGAAAGATAATTGGCAGTGGGAGGGGGTAACAACGGGTTTGTCTGTGTATGAGATCGCGTAAGGATTACTGAGAGAGAGAGAGAGAGAGAGAGAGAGAGAGAGATGCAAAAAAATATTGAGCAAAGCTGATGGCCAAGTGTATGAGAAAGAGAGAAATATCTTGCAGCTTTAGAGTGTGCTCACACGCACACACACACACGCATAAATAAATTTGTGTTCTGGGTGTAGAGAGCCAAAGTCCCGCTTGCGCGACTCCCAGCGTGATTTACGTATGTACGAAGCCGCGTGTGTAATTTCCTTACGCACTTACCTAGCCAGAGAGAAAGAGAGAATGAGAGAGAGAGAGAGAGGGAGAGAGAGAGAGAGAGAGAGAGAAAGAGAGAGTGAGAGAGAGAGAGAGAGAGAGAGAGAGAGAGAGAATGAGAGAGAGAGAGAGAGAGAGAGAGAGAAAGAAAGAGAGAATGAGAGAGAGAGAGAGAGAGAGAGAGAGAGAGAGAGAGAGAGAGAGAGAAAGGCCTCTCTCTTGACTCGAGGGGGCCTCTGTACTTGAACTATGCGTTGCTTACAAGTATAAAGGCAAAGAAAGGTACACCTACTGACTTCACTATAAACATATATACATTACATTACACACACACACACACACACACACATATATATATATTTATATATATAGCGCGTGTGTTCACCAGCGAGCTCGAATAGCTGAATAATGTTCGTACTACGAGGTGGAAAACACGTACGCGATGCGAGGGTGGCTCTAAATCCTCATCGGCAGTCCAATAATTATATGAATTTTATTCGAACCCGATGCTATACCACCACCACCAACATATAGGTACATATCTTGACCCGGCCTGGAATAAAGATTTACTGGCACGAGATTCATTTTTTTTAGATTGATCATCTCTGATGTAAAAATGGCTATGATGAAGGGTTGACTCATCTGTGTGGGGCCTACGGCGGCAGGGGGTGGGGGTGGGGGGGGGGAAGGGGTTGTGAGAACATCATGCAGTAATTTAAATTGAATTGTACTTTTTATACCCGGAAAAAGTTTTATTAAAAGCAACAACAACAACAAATATGATATTATTATTATTATTATTATTATTATTATTAATAATTATATTTAATATTAATATTAATATTAATATTAATATTAATATTTAATATTTAATATTTAATATTTAATATTAATAATAATAATAATAATAATAAGCAGATTCAAAAAGCTAATGACAGATTCTCAATTGCATCTGGTCTTATCCCTGTATAGTTAACACAACGTTATCTCGAAAGCTTGATGGCAGTGGCATCATCCTGATAATATAACTCGAAGCACATACGATTGCGTCGATCAATTACCGATTATCTCTTACTCAAGTTACCATTCCTCGACTACACACCGCGGAATATACTTTCCCGAGTTGCAGTGGCTCATCTCGGCTTAAGACATTTGACCTCCATAGTATGCCAATCGCATTCGTCAGCTGTTAAAATCCGCCATTGAAATTGATGCAATACGCCAAACGAGAACTATGTAGAGATTTTTTTGGCTTTTTCTATCTAGGTGTGTGAGTTTTTGTGTGTGTGTGTGTGTGTGTGTGTTTGTGTGTGTGTGTGTGGACGATGTTTAATCAGCCCGAGAGAATATTTAATCCGTTGTCGCGAGACGATCGACGTCATGGCTTATAGCTCGAATATACACGAAGACTAAACAAGCAGAGAAAGAGAGAGAGAGAGAGAGAGAGAGAGAGAGAGAGAGAGAGAGAGAGAGAGAGAGAGAGAGAGAGAGCGAGAGAGAGAGAGAGAGAGAGAGAGAGAGAGAGAGAGAGAGAGAGAGAGAGAGAGAGAGAGAGAGAGAGAGAGAATATGCTGCGATAAAACGGCAACAGCAGATCGCCACGACTTCCTGGAGCTAGAAGGTATATTATATCGGTATGCAGTGTGTAAGCCACAAGGAAAAAGGTAGATGAAAGAAAAAAGTTTAAACATGCGGAAGATGCGAGAGGACGACGAGGATGAAGATGAGAACAAAGACGATGAAGAAAAGAAAGATTTTGATGGGCAAAATTTTATTTGAAAAAAAAGAAGAAAAAAAAAAGTGCATCGAATGAAAATTTCTTATTACATTTGGTTAAAATGCTTTTTTTTATAATTGGTCAATTACAGACTATACTTACCTTAAGTGGGTTCACCTATCTTAAGTAATGACTTTTCGTAATTAAAAAAATAATTAGTTGGAAAATTGATATGTAGAGAATGAAAACATTTGTAAATTATCACGAATGGCTCTCTTCGAGCGATAAGAATTGGTGCACGACGGGTAATCGGAGAGCTGGTAAAAATCGTATACATGACGTGGTCGTGAAATTACAATGGAAGAGGGGTGGATTGTTTAAAGGGAACATGAACGAGGAAAGAAAGAGAGAGAAAGAGAGAGAGAGAGAGAGAGAGAGAAAGAAAAAGTGTGTCTCGCGTGCCATCGATAAGACGACAAAGCGCTCGCGGTCTCGACGACCGGACCTCGCGATAACCTCCACTTAACCGCGATATAGTATATGTATAGGTATAGTAAAAGCGATTTAGAAAACGGTAGGACGTCAGCCAGCACGAGAACGAGGTTCGCACGAACGATCTGAGGGAGAAGAGTCAGTCAGCATACTCTATAAATATTGGGAAATCGACGATCTGTTGGATTATCTATAGGAAATATCGCATATATATATATATGAATATCATAAGAGGAAATAAAAGTAAAAGAGTGAAAAAATGTAAAAAATTTCTTCATTCAGCATTTAAACATCAAATTTCTTAGCTTTTGAGGGATTCCAAATCAAGTAGAATTTTTTTTATCGAAATGAGAAGTCTGAAAAAATAAATGAAAACAAAAACTTCACTGCTGGGTACCTCAAGGAGAATCTTGAAAAAAAAAAAATCAAAAAACGTTTTTATGATTTTGAAAAAATTCTATCCATCACACGTAGACTCTGTATAGAGTATCATGCAAGCATTTTTTCCTCACAAACGCGATAGGTGTAAAAAAAAAAAAATAGTGAAAGGGATAGATATCGAAATACTTTTGCAAAAGCTTCCTCTTACAAGTTTATGTATTCACCGATTACTCGTTATTTCGCTTTTCCACACCCACTACTTTTACTATTAAAAAAAAAAATCAAAAAACGTTTTTAAGATTTTGAAAAAATTCTATCCATCACACGTAGACTCTATACAGAGTATCATGCAAGTATTTTTTCCTCACAAACGCGATAGGTGTAAAAAAAAAAAAAAAAGTGAAAGGAATAGATATCGAAATACTTTTGCAAAAGCTTCCTCTTAAAAGTTTATGTATTCACCGATTACTCGTTATTTCGCTTTTCCACACCCACTACTTTTACTATTAAAAAAAAAATCAAAAAACGTTTTTATGATTTTGAAAAAATTTTATCCATTACACGTAGACTCTGTACAGAGTATCATGCAAGCATTTTTTCCTCACAAACGCGATAGGTGTAAAAAAAAAAAAATAGTGAAAGGGATAGATATCGAAATACTCTTGCAAAAGCTTCCTCTTAAAAGTTTATGTATTCACCGATTACTCGTTATTTCGCTTTTCCACACCCACTACTTTTACTATTAAAAAAAAAATCAAAAAACGTTTTTATGATTTTGAAAAAATTTTATCCATCACACGTAGACTCTGTACAGAGTATCATGCAAGCATTTTTTCCTCACAAACGCGATAGGTGTAAAAAAAAAAAAATAGTGAAAGGGATAGATATCGAAATACTCTTGCAAAAGCTTCCTCTTAAAAGTTTATGTATTCACCGATTACTCGTTATTTCGCTTTTCCACACCCACTACTTTTACTATTAAAAAAAAAAATAAAAAAACGTTTTTATGATTTTGAAAAAATTCTATCCATCACACGTAGACTCTATACAGAGTATCATGCAAGCATTTTTTCCTCACAAACGCGATAGGTGTAAAAAAAAAAAAAATAGTGAAAGGAATAGATATCGAAATACTTTTGCAAAAGCTTCCTCTTAAAAGTTTATGTATTCACCGATTACTCGTTATTTCGCTTTTCCACACCCACTACTTTTACTATTAAAAAAAAAAAAAAAAAAACGTTTTTATGATTTTGAAAAAATTCTATCCATCACACGTAGACTCTATACAGAGTATCATGCAAGTATTTTTTCCTCACAAACGCGATAGGTGTAAAAAAAAAAAAAATAGTGAAAGGAATAGATATCGAAATACTTTTGCAAAAGCTTCCTCTTAAAAGTTTATGTATTCACCGATTACTCGTTATTTCGCTTTTCCACACCCACTACTTTTACTATTAAAAAAAAATCAAAAAACGTTTTTATGATTTTGAAAAAATTTTATCCATCACACGTAGACTCTGTACAGAGTATCATGCAAGCATTTTTTCCTCACAAACGCGATAGGTGTAAAAAAAAAAAAATAGTGAAAGGGATAGATATCGAAATACTCTTGCAAAAGCTTCCTCTTACAAGTTTATGTATTCACCGATTACTCGTTATATCACGGCTCTTTCACACTCACTCCTTTTACTAGCTTTTGCTACCATGATGGTAGCAAATACGAGCCGTGCCATTCGCC
>OY769912.1:13690725-13700725 GCA_963669185.1 Dyspetes luteomarginatus | reverse complement strand
TAATATAATAAAACGTGTATACGATATTCTCAACGACTATTTTCCCACTGGATCTCCTCGAACGATTTAGCCCTGGATATTCCAACTCGCCTTTATGTTCTTTCTTTTTTTTTCTCTTTTTTTTGGCATTTTTATTTTATTATTATTCGATCGGTACGTGCGAGCATCGTGTCCTTATGAAAAGTTGGACGTATGTCCGAGAGTCTGACCAAAGAACGATATTCTTAATATGGTACTATGGGCCTTGTGGTATGTACGCAAATACGCCAATGGTACATGCCCCTCCCCCTCCCTCCCACTTCATCAGTTCGTGTCGCTTTTTTAACTAGTGAAATTTTAGTTACTTTTTTCATTACCACGAGAATTATCCATGACTCGTTATTTATTTTTTCTCTTCCCTCCCGGACAGTTTGACTTTATGAATCTCGTGAAAATAATGCATTCAGTCAGACTCGGGGATCAAAAACAATTTGACGATTAAAAATATTAAAATATACAAAATATTCTTTGGCTATATGGGGCCAAGCGATCACTTGGACGGATAAACGACCGAGTGACTACCGGCATGTCATGTACATACACACATAATCCCATAACAAAACGATGATTAAAATTTACACCGAGAGTTGTTCTCCGATGCTTATAATTCGGTGCCTTTTGCCGACGTCGAATATATATATATATACATATATAAGTTTACACCCATTATAAAATCTTATCGAGAAAAATCTTACTCTCTTTAGCTGGTACACAATAAGTAGACCAATTTTTATTTTTTCTTATTTTTTTCCATTCCTTGCAGCTTGAGAAATATTTCTGTAAAATTTCAGTAAGCTACATCATTTCAATTTTATAATTTTTAACGACTGATGAGGACCTCAAAATTTTCTTTCGCATTCATATATAGGGGATGAATTAAAATGTCAATGATCATTTTTTTTTTTTCACCGACTCAATTAATTACAGCTGATCAAGTTGAGAATTTAATGACATTTAATGAATTTTGAAAAATATATTTATTTATCAATAATGAAATTTTCGATGTTTATAATGCTCGTGATGTTTGCTTTACGAGTCTTTCCAAAATGGCGCACTTTTGTACGCCAGTAATCGAGAAAAAAGTGAACGTGTATAAAAGAAGAAATATATATATATAGAGAGAGAGAGAGGTGGGGGGGAGAGGAAGTAAAACGAGGGACTCGCGGGAGAGTTAACGCAAAAGAAACCAGTGGTTTAATGACTTTATTCTCGCTCGAGCCGCCACATTCTCGGGCTTGTTCTACCCGATAATTATACGTTACCGAAGCTTACCAAGCCCTCCACCCCCCTCACTATATCCCCTCCCCTTCAATTAGGCCGAAGTGGTATCACCTGCGCGCTGGTTTTTCTTCGCGCTCAGTGCCGACAGACAAATGGACGAAACAAAAGAAGAAGAAATAAAAAAAAAAAAAAAAACTGTAAAAAAGACATCCTAGTCGCCTCGCAGGGCAAGTCCGAAGAACTCGACAATTTTATCCGTTGTTCTCCGCTATTTCGCTCTTAACTCTGGTAAACTTCCCTTTTCACCTTGATCATAGTGAAAAAAGAAGACTCTCTGGTGAATCTTCGTTCAGCTCGACCAGATCGTGGCGACAATCATCTCCATTTTGTTAACCCTCTTGCGGGGACACAATGAGAATGTTACCGATCTACTTGACGCAGTTGTCGGAAAACTTGTAAAACAATTTTTTTTTTCTCATTTAAAAAAAATGGCTGTCGAAGGAACGAGGATAAAATCTATGGTCTAATTTCTTGTGAAATGTCCTGTTGACATTTTTTTTTAAGGAGGGAGTGACTGACCTCTTAGTTTTGTTAACCCTCTTTGGGGGACACAATGAGAATGTTACCGATCTACTTGACGCAGTTGTCGGAAAAGTTGTAAAACTATTTTTTTTTCTCATTGTTAAAAAAAATGGCTGTCAAAGGAACGAGGATAAAATCTATGGTCTAATTTCTTGTGAAATGTCCTGTTGACATTTTTTTTTAATGAGGGACTGACTGACCTCTCAGTTTTGTTAACCCTCTTTGGGGGACACAATGAGAATGTTACCGATCTACTTGACGCAGTTGTCGGAAAAGTTGTAAAACTATTTTTTTTTCTCATTAAAAAAAATGGCTGTCGAAGGAACGAGGATAAAATCTATGGTCTAATTTCTTGTCAAATGTCCTGTTGACATTTTTTTTTAAGGAGGGAGTGACTGACCTCTTAGTTTTGTTAACCCTCTTTGGGGGACACAATGAGAATGTTACCGAGCTACTTGACGCAGTTGTCGGAAAACTTGTAAAACTATTTTTTTTTCTCATTAAAAAAAAATGGCTGTCAAAGGAACGAGGATAAAATCTATGGTCTAATTTCTTGTGAAATGTCCTGTTGACATTTTTTTTAATGAGGGAGTGACTGACCTCTTAGTTTTGTTAACCTTCTTTGGGGGACACAATGAGAATGTTACCGATCTACTTGACGCAGTTGTCGGAAAAGTTGTAAAACTATTTTTTTTTTCTCATTAAAAAAAAATGGCTGTCGAAGGAACGAGGATAAAATCTATGGTCTAATTTCTTGTGAAATGTCCTGTTGACATTTTTTTTTCTCATTGTTAAAAAAAATGGCTGTCGAAGGAACGAGGATAAAATCTATGGTCTAATTTCTTGTGAAATGTCCTGTTGACATTTTTTTTTTAAGGAGGGAATAACTGACCTCTTAGTTTTCACGGTGAGAGAATATAGAGCGATTGACAATTTTATGGAAAATTATATAGTTCAAAATATTCGTTCAGCTCGACTAGATCGTAGCGACAATCATCTCCATTTTGTTAACCCTCTTTCGGGGACACAATGAGAATGTTACCGAGCTACTTGACGCAGTTGTCGAAAAACTTGTCTCTCTCTCCGTCTGTAGTGCGAAAGACTTGGTGATAAATTAAACGACAGCGCCACACGAAAGAGAGAGAGAGAGAGACAGAGAGTGATTTTTGATTGCTCGCTAATTATCCTCTTCGATCGTTCTCGAACACATTTCGATGTATTTTATTTATCAAGGGAGAGAGGCGACACATATGCTGTACACGAGTATTTCGATTGAGCTCCCGGGGTCTCTCGGATTAATTACAGGCATTGAAAAAATCATCGCAAAATTCCTGGGTACCCGATCGATCGCCAAATTACAAAAAGAAAAAAAACAATTCATTTCGTATTACTTAATAAAAAAAAAAAGTTCTACAATCGAGTAAATGGGCAATTTGATGAAATGATCCAATTAAAAATCAACAACAAATATTTTATCATGATTTTATCAACATAAAAAAAATTAGACCATAATTTGTAAAATTTAATTTTACAAATTATTGCGAACTAAATGGCGCTTTTCCCCAAAAATTTTAACCACCATTTTGGATACCATGTGTGTGTGTGTGTGTGTCTGTGTGTCTGGGGCGAGCAAGTCGTTGCAAAACACTCTTGACTACTCATCCGGAACTCGCATATTTCTTGGCTTCTGCACCGGTAGAAAAAACTCAAGTCAATACTTCATCCTTGTCGCGAGAGCTCTTGGTGAATCGAAGCAGCAGCCAATATAGCAGGAGCATCATCAGTAGCAGCAAAAGCGTTCAGCAATCTTCCGATGATCCTATACGTCGGCATCCTTTAAGAGTTTACTCCTCGCGATATTCGCGATCTCCTTCTCTCGACTAATTTTTTTCACAATTCAGCTCTTCATCATCATCATCATCATCATCATCATCATGGTCATTCCCAAGACAAGTTTATGATGGAAAAAGTGATAGAACATGATAAAAGGTATCGAGGGAGGGAGAGAGCAGGGAAGAATTTTACATTGGGAATGGCTGATAATAATAAAGGGGGAGAGGAAATATGATGAGAAGGACGCGTTGGGGTTGAAGAGTTGAATTGCAGTTGATAAAAATATTCGAAATAATTTAGAGAGATTGACAACAATTGAATTGCAGTCGAAGAAAACTAAAAGTAATTAAAAACCCATTGAATTATGCCAATTAAATAATTGGGAATAATAGGGAAAATAATAGGGAATTATGCCAATTAAATAATTGGCATAATTAATTGGCATAAAAAATTAAATATTGCTCTGACAATTAAATTACCAGATGGAAATTGCCAACTGGTAATTTCACTCTCGTAGTGAATAAAATTTGGAAAACGATTACATTGCAGTTGAAAAAAATAAGCGACACTGTTGAGAAAAGTTAAATTGTACTTAAAAACAATAAAGCTGGAGAAATTATTGCACAGTAGAGTACATACATTGATAAAAATCAACGTAAACTTTTATCTCTCTCTCTCTCTCTCTCTCTCTCTCTCTCTCTCTCTCTCTCTCTCTCTCTCTCTCTCTCTCTCTCTCTCTCTCTCTCTCTCTCTCTCTCTCTCTCTCTCTCTCTCTCTCTCTCTCTCTCTCTCTCTCTCTCTCTCTCTCTCTCTCTCTCTCCCTCTCTCTCTCTCCCTCTCTCCCTCCCTCTCTCAAGATTGCATCGTCTCTTGTATATAATGTGGCCGCTCGAGTTTTCTTGTGCCAAAGAACTGCATCGGAGTTGTCTCGGTCTGTTGCGTGAGCGACATAGAGAGATGGAGAGTCGTGTGTTGCAGCGGCTTCATTGCTGAGCCCACCATATCTCAATTATGGGATTAATATACGACCCATAAAGCCTATACGTGCATGCTCGCGCTGTTGTACATATATATATATGTATGTATATATATATGGACAACAGCGCGATATATATATATATATATCCGTTCTCTTTGTCCTTCTGCGGATAACATCGCTCAGTGTTTCTTGCTGTTATTGCGGCACTCACGATACATTTCCTCTCCTCTCGTTTCTCCTTGTGCTGGCTTTTCTCTCACTGACGTTCCATAAGCTGCGTGAATCTGCTTTTGCTACGACTAATGCTTTTACCCTTTGCAATTATATTGCCACGGTTAGAGAACGATCCTGATCCTTGACGACCACCCTCTTACCTTTTTGTCAACCGGGGAGAATTCCTTCGTGAGCTCACGTGAGAGGGCGCATCTTTTCTTCCTTGATGCACACTTCACGAGCGTAATCCAATTAGTCGGCTTCTGTGTACTCGGTAACGAGAGGGAGGCTACCCTGATTCAATGCACTATTAAATCTATATATATATATGTATATATATATATATGTATATATATATATATATATATATATATATATATGCATGCACGTTGCTAAGCAAATTTTCATTTTAGCAACCAGCACACCTTTGGGTTTGCGTCACGATATCGTTTTTCAAATATTCCATTGAATTTTTGACAGTGTAAAAAAAAATATATATAACCAAATTTTTGGTGGTGGAGAGAATTAAAAAAAGGATTGGTAATTTAATGATTTTGATAGATCATTGTATTTCATTAATCCTTGGAAACGTTGCATGTATTTAAAAAAAAAATTATATTGTCTATTTACAAATAATTTTTTTTTCAAATCGAGTTTTTGGTTACAGTGGCCTTTATTTTGACGATGAACACACCGGCAATTGCAATCGAAGATGGCGCTACATTTCGTGATATTGTTCGTTACGTGATGAAAAACTCGCGTATGACCGAGACAAACGCTCGTCGTGCTGTAATTGACGTTCTCAAAGTTGGTCTGTCCCTTGGAAAGATAAAAAAGACTTCAGCCGGAACTTACGTCCTGATGACGATGAGACCAAAGCCTCTGGTTTACAAGATTCGTGAACCGAGACTCAGCGACGATAGCGATGGCAATTCTTCCTCTGGCTCTAGCGATTAAATTTAAAAAAGTTCCCGAGCAAAATAATCTAAATAAAAAATCACGTCCAATTTTCTTTCTTTGAGTTTTTTTTTTTTCGAAAATCTTCAGGCCTCGAAAAATCTAGAAATATTTGAGATGAAAAAAAAAATGGCTGAATTATTTGCATCCCAAATAAATTTTGCATCGCTAATTTTTTTTCCGCCCAAAATGGCCCAGACCTGTTTCACAATGGCTCGTATATGAGAAAAAACGACAGAGTCAACATCACGGATTTATGTTCGTAAAAAAAAAATGACCAATTCCGTTTCTTTGAGTTTTTTTTTTCGAAAGTGTTCAAGCCTCGAAAAATCTAGAAATATTTGAGATGAAAAAAAAAAAATGGCTCAATTGTTTGCATCCCAAATAAATTTTGCATCGCCAATTTTTTTTCCGCCCAAAATGGCCCAGACCTGTTTGGGTTCCAAACGAGCCATTGGGCCACAATGGCTGGTATATGAAAAAAAAAAACGACAGAGTCAACATCACGGATTTATGTTCGTGAGCGAGGAATATAATTGGATGTCCAATTGATATTTCCGATAAAGAAGTCTGGTGACGCGTTTTTTTTTTTTCATCTTCCTCCTCCGCTGCTCGATGTCTCTGTCTTTTTAGACGATCGCCACCGGTCGTTTCACCGCGTGATACGCGCCATCAGTGGGGGTTCCCCAGAATTATCGAAGAGTGCGAGTGAGCGATTGATTTAACCAGAGAGAGAGAGAGAGAGAGAGAGAGAGAGAGAGAGGAGAGACTGATTGATTGATTGATTGATTTTTTATTATGCAAGCTTTGGGGCAAATTTAAAACTTTACATAAATAACAATATCCTCAAAAACACTTTGTACAATACATTTCATGAGATCTTACTGACTACTAACTTACTGAACTAACAATTTCACAACCGCAAAATAGAGTAGAGAATAGAGAGAGAGAGAGAGAGAGAGAGAGAGAGAGAGAGAGCTACATAATCGTTTTACATTTTATCGATTCTTCTTCCAGCCGGCTGAACAAGATTTAAAAACAATATTATTATTATTTTTTCCTCTCTTAAGAGAAACAATATTCCCTCCGCGATCGGTACACTCTCATTTCTGTCGAATTCGTTTCGACAGAGATCGAATGCTCGGCAATATATAATAATATATATATGTATATAGAGTTTTTGAATCACGTGTACTCGTTCCTGGAGTCACTAAATCGTTTCTCATATTTTTCATACGATACAATCATGTCGTGGATGCTGTACGGTAAACGAATTTACATATTTTAGATAAGAAATAGAATGCGTACGAAGTGTGACACGTAAGGGAGTAATTTTTTTTTTTGTTAACAAAACGCTTATATATTCGCGATGTTATTAATTGAAATTAAATTTTTGAAAAATAATTCATATTTTGCGACGTATATACAGTTTTTTAATAGTGAGTATCCGAAATTTTGACGACCAACAAGAAAAGGCCGCGCTATGACTGAACGAAATTTGGTTTTTTTTTTGTTTCAACAAAATTAAGATTTTCCAATATATTTATGTATTTTCAGTGGTGAAATTTTGTAATTTTTGTCACCAGCTGGAAAAAATTTAAAGATCAACGTAAAAAAAAAAAAATCGATCTATATGAAACTTTTAATTCTTTATTAATCTTTCAATTAACTTTATTGTAGATAATTTAAATTTATCTATTGGATAATCAATACTCTCATCTATCGACTCTGTAACATTAATTTTACGTTTTAGAAAAGCAACTTTCATCTCATCCTCGTGTTACGTGCACACCAGTGCTTGAATATTCCATTGCAAGGTCGCGTTTTGCTGCAGGTGTCGTGCATTGTCCACAGTTGAGTCTCAGCCACTAAATCACCTCGACGCTCGACGTTTCACCGCGCGGGAATAATTTCAAACGTTGTGCTCGGGAGTCACTTCTATGCTTTTCCAGGCGACTTGGCACGATCATCTGGTCCACGAGCTCACGTAGATGTTCCCGCTTTGGAACTTCTCGTGTGTTGCATATAACGGGCAATCTATATATATCCTTTTATATATATATATATATATCTCCTTATATATATATATATATATCTCCTTATATATATATATATAAAAGAAGATAAACCTAAGAGGCGATTCAAGATATTATATACAGCATATAGAAGTTTCTCTGTCGAGTTTTCTTCGCTGAGAAGATGAATAAATCAAAAAAAGTGCAAGAATTCTTCACTCTCACGATGAAATAAAGTCTCCGAAGAAGCTTTATGGCGTATTTCCATGTACTCAAAGACTCGAAACATTTTCTCCTCAAACGCTAAACTCGTTATATATATATATATATATATATATAATATATATATATATATATATATATATATGTATATTATATAAATTTATATATGACAATTTTTCTTCACCTCTCGTTTCGTTGGTTGCGAAAGTCGTATCTTGGTACTCATATATAGATTCACGTCGTGCATGGCATATATGTATATATATATATATATATAATGGCAGGAAATACTGGAAATATCTGAAGCGCTAGTGTGCTAGAATGGGGCCCTTCTCAAGCAATTCTCAAGCGGAATTGAGCGCGGGGCACACTCACTCGTGATATCTCACAGTGGTTACGAGTGAATCCGGGGCGAGGGAGAGGGGCAAGCATAAATATAAAAAGAAGGTAGATTCTTGGTTACAAGTAGTTGAAGCTCTCGTAAACGTTGCAGTAGGTAAGCCCGTGTTTAGCCAGGCGAGAAAACTTCACAGGGAATTTGGTTTGGTTGCAACACTCGGTTTTGTGGTGTCGAGTGTGAACGAAGGATGGATGAAATAATCCTGAGGGCTGCAGAGAGCCAAAAAATCCACGATGTACAGTCAAACTTCCCTTATCTCGATTTTTTTACAACATCCTCTCAGAATTTCCCTCTTATTTATTTTTCATAGAAATATCATCGAATTTTTACAGTCAATTCCTTCGAGTCAAATTCCTCTCATTCAATTAAACTCGGTGTTGTAGTGTCGAGTGTGAACGAAGGATGGATGAAATAGTCCTGAGGGCTGCTGAGAGCCAAAAAATTCACATTGTACAGTCAAACTTCCCTTATCTCGATTTTTTTACAACTTCTTCTCAGAATTTCCCTCTTATTTATTTTTTATATAAATATCATCGAATTTTTACAGTCAATTCCTTCGAGTCAAATTCCTCTCATTCAATTAAACTCGGTGTTGTAGTGTCGAGTGTGAACGAAGGATGGATGAAATAGTCCTGAGGGCTGCTGAGAGCCAAAAAATTCACATTGTACAGTCAAACTTCCCTTATCTCGATTTTTTTACAACTTCTTCTCAGAATTTCCCTCTTATTTATTTTTTATATAAATATCATCGAATTTTTACAGTCAATTCCTTCGAGTCAAATTCCTCTCATTCAATTAAACTCGGTGTTGTAGTGTCGAGTGTGAACGAAGGATGGATGAAATAGTCCTGAGGGCTGCTGAGAGCCAAAAAATTCACATTGTACAGTCAAACTTCCCTTATCTCGATTTTTTTACAACTTCTTCTCAGAATTTCCCTCTTATTTATTTTTTCTAGAAATATCATCGAATTTTTAGAGTCAATTCCTTCGAGTCAAATTCTTCTCATTCAATTAAACTCGGTGGTGTAGTGTCGAGTGTGAACGAAGGATGGATGAAATAATCCTGAGGGCTGCAGAGAGCCAAAAAATTCACGTTGTACAGTCAAACTTCCCTTATCTCGATTTTTTTACAACTTCTTCTCAGAATTTCCCTCTTATTTATTTTTTATATAAATATCATCGAATTTTTACAGTCAATTCCTTCGAGTCAAATTCCTCTCATTCAATTAAACTCGGTGTTGTAGTGTCGAGTGTGAACGAAGGATGGATGAAATAGTCCTGAGGGCTGCTGAGAGCCAAAAAATTCACATTGTACAGTCAAACTTCCCTTATCTCGATTTTTTTACAACTTCTTCTCAGAATTTCCCTCTTATTTATTTTTTCTAGAAATATCATCGAATTTTTACAGTCAATTCCTTCGAGTCAAATTCCTCTCATTCAATTAAACTCGGTGTTGTAGTGTCGAGTGTGAACGAAGGATGGATGAAATAGTCCTGAGGGCTGCAGAGAGCCAAAAAATTCACATTGTACAGTCAAACTT
>OY769912.1:13686116-13690525 GCA_963669185.1 Dyspetes luteomarginatus | reverse complement strand
AAAAATTTGAAACAACACTTTTGCTTGCATAATGACACAGTTCTATTGAATAAACATTGGAAAATACCGTCTTAGAATTAAGATAATAAGAAAGACTAATATTATTTTTTATTATGAATATTATTGAAAAATTAAACGTGGTCTAAAAATGAACTATGCGGAAGGAATTGTTTTGTTTACGCGTTAATTTTTCTTACCGAGACTCTTTTTCACGTGTCCATGACACTTTCGCCGGCCCCATTTTCCTCATCCTCTTCTCTTCTCCTTCTTCTTCCTTCCTGGTATATGCAGTTCTTATAAATACACATATATATATATATATATATATATATATACATAGACACCGAGCCATATACTATCTTTTCTACCCACGTGTGTGTACACGTGTACCAAGCCCAGGGTAAACCAGGCTGCGAGGCACATTATACGCGGGGCCATTTATCTGCTCGCTTGGGTATAAGGCCCCAAGATAGTATCAGCGTCCGTGCGAGGTCCTGCCAGTATTTGTCATGGAGATGCGACCCTCCGATACCTCCTACCACTGGAGCGCGCGAGTCGCGTTGCTGCATCAAGCCTGAGCGCAAACCGCGCTCTCGCTTTCCTGTGCTCGTGTATTAGCCCCCCCTTCCCCCTCCCCTGAGCCTCGTTTTACCTCGCCTCGCCATCACACAAGCGCACGAGATTCTTCAACGTATCGGCTCTCGAGCACAACGACGACCGCCCTGGTAATTTACCGTGCAACTGTGCGCGTCGCGTCACGTCACACATCTCGAAGTACGTGCCTGCGTTTTCTTAAATATACATAACGAACGAGCTCTCTTTCACCTTGCCGACACTTCTTTCAGGCTTCCCGTGTACTACCAAGAGTCGTGTCAGCGAATACCGTGCTGGAGTTTTTCATTTATGCGAGGACGTTCGATCGTTTAGCAATGAGACAAGGCAGGGGGTATCGATCGATTTGTTGAAGGGGGGCATGGTGGCGCTATCTAGTGAGAAGTGGCCGTAGCCTGACCTAGGTGTGAGGCGTCGTTTTGGAGCGCCCTCTAGCGAGCGCGTGCCTGAAGCAGCGCGTGTCGGTGCAGTTTGTCACGGAAATGATGATTGTTCAGCCAGTAAAAGTTTTTTGTGACACGGAAAATTTATGAAAAATACTCTTGCGAGTGCCGTGAAAAGTTTATCTTGTTAGATAGCACATGAGCGTAGCATTGACCTCAAAAAATTAAAATAAATAACAACTCCGAGTACAAGAGCCGGAAAGAATTCAGAGTTCCCGTCAAAAAGGCACTGTCGTTCTACGATAAAACCCCTGAAAGTTTCGTAATATAGTAGGTAGTTCGTGTCAACGGGTTCAAGTGGAAACCCGTGTGTGGAAGCCAGTTCTATTTTACTTGTAATCTACCACTGGATTTTTTTAACCGAAAAATAAACAAGGAAAAAAAAAAACAACAAGAACGAGCGACTCACTTACCGTCACGCCACATCAAGAACAAGTCGAAACTGTCCGCGAGACAACTCATCGCATCTTTTATGTCTCCTGTTTTCTTCTTCCTCGTCTTGTATGACCGGGGATCTCGGTGTCTTTTTATATTCCTTGTGCTGCGCCGCTCGGTTGTCTTACTGAAGCGTTGAACGTAACCTTTGAGGATCGAGCGACATTGTCCGTTATATATATATATATATATACACGACTACTATATGCAGTGTCTACTACAACGGCTGGTACTGTAGAAAGAGAGAAATGGAGGAGGGCAAAAAAAAAAAAACGACGACAGGACCAACAAGAAGAAGACCCGGGAGAATCTTAATCGGTGGAACGAGCAAGCTGGCTCGTTCGGTCAGTCGCTTTGCATAAAGTGTATCACTCCGTCGGGGGCATTAGCGAGAACCTTACGAGGAACCGAATGGGGGCCTTACTATATATATATATATATATATATATATATATATATACACTTCGAATAAAGTGAGAGGGACTGTTTTACGTCGTTGAGTTTAACTTGCTCGAGGGGCTCGACCGCCATGTGAATATATATATTTGGTCACTGTACCTGAAGATTCGTTTCTCACTGTGCGACAGACCCGAAGTGAATCCAGCCGAGTCAACGCCAGCCTGAGATTTACCCTAGTGGAAGTTGAACACGACCCGGTTCAAATTCCACTTTCATGAAGAAGGAGGCAGTATGAGAAAGAGGTAAATAGTAGAGAGACCGCTTTCAAAAGTTTTCTCACAAACAAAAAAAAAACTGAATGGCGTCAGGTGGTTCGGGCTTATTCCAGAAAGGATAACGTAACTACGAATATATATATATATACACTAGTTTTGTGGGCTGATGAAGGCCAACGGCTTCATCATCGTTATACAATCCAACTTCATCACCCAAAGGTCCTAGGAATTTTGTGGCAAAGCGGAGGGAAAGGACGACCGATCGTTGGAGGATTTTCTCGGTCGTGTTACAGTCATCATACTTTATATCAGATTTTCCCTTCCTTAAATGATCATGACAAAGGTAACATAATCATTTTTTCCCTGCGGGTTTTATCCACAAAAAAGCCATTCGGCTGGATATACTTGAGAATAATTCAAGAGATATCAAAGGTAGAAGTTTCTAATGCGAGGATCATTTACACCCGAGTACATTTTTTTCTACCATTTCTCATTCCTCGCGTCTCCATATCAAATTGCTTCCATACCCAGATTATAGCAGAGATCATTGTTTTTATTTATTCGTTTATTTTTAAATTCTCACCTTCCGTGAGAATGAAAGTTCCCGCACGATTTCGATGAGTGGTTTTGATCCTTTGGTTTATTACAATAGTCAAATCAACTGGGCTCCTCCAACATCCACTCTCTTATTTTCTCCTGTATAGAAAAACACCTTTGAGCACAGTAAGAATCGAGATCCCGAAATGAAAGAGTCTGCGAGAGTAGAGACGCGGTGAACGATATACATATATATGTATATATATATACAGGGAAGAAAAGGTATGGCGTTAATGGCGGCGTCGGCGATCTCTAGCAGAGACAAAGAACGTACCTGAACTCAAAACAAACATCACTCCTGGCATTGAGCCGGTGGAACAGGACGCGTACCAATTCATCCAAAGGGTGTTTCCTCGTGACAATGAATAGCCATGGACCGAAGGCCAGAGGAAGAAAAAAAATGGTCTGGAGACTCTGGAAAGCCGCGAGCGGCTTGTGTCGTCTTAACCCCCTCGAACAGTCCACGCACATTCGCCCCTTAAAGAAACTTAGACGAATGGCGAGCATTCACACGTACTATAAAGGCCAGACGAGTCCTTGGCAAGGAAGCCACCACTTTTGCCTCACCTGATGTGCATCGCTAACCACGCGCCTTCCATATGTGTTCGCTTGCATTGAATCGACCGTAAGCAAAACGTACCCGATCCCAATTGAGATGAGAACTTACCCTGTCTGAGTACATACACAAGTTTGTGACGGAAGATGAAGTGCGAAGGAATGGAAGGTGTCGAGGGCGACACCTCTCAATGACCCTTTTGCATCGGGTCAAGGATCTCCCACCCATCCGACCATTCGTACACGTGCAATGCGATTAGCGCTTCATGAACGAAATGAAAGCACGACATTGTCGCTCGTCGCAACGACCGGAAGTAAATCTTCACAGATCAGCCATTTTATAATCATTCGACTACGAGTTTTTAAATAATATCACTATGAATATTTTTTATTCTTATGTTTGCTAAATTTCCTCAAGATTTGCCAGCATAGAAGTAAATCCGCGTTTATAATTTTTTAAACTTATTATTATAAATAAGTTTAAAAAATAACATCGACATGATTGCTTTCTTTTAGTCTATGCTGAATTGTCTAAAGATCTGCCAACGGGAAGATAGGAATGTAATGAAAAACTGAAAGCACGAAATTTAGATATGATCTAAAAGCCCTTCGAGCTCATCTCTCATTCGTTTTCATTCACCGGTCCCGGTGGCTCTTGGACGTTTCTTCGGCAGTCATTAAGAGTGCCGAGACACATTCCACGTGGAGATCTCCCGTTCTGTTGGGCTGCTCGCGACGATCATCGGCCATTTTGGATTACCCGCGGCATTTGTCCAGCTCACCTTTATCAGATTTGAATTTGGTGATCATCGTAGTGGATACGCGCTCGAGCTTTGGATGCCACGATAATTTTTTTTTATTGCATACGATCGATTGTCATCTTGGGACTTTTTTTTTTTTTCTTGCTTTGCTACTTTTATTGTTTATTCTAGTAGTCGTTCCTTTCTTTGCTTTTTTTTTTTTTTGCTTCTGCTCTTATGCTAGCACGTGCCTTCGTTTGACTGCCTATTGAAATTACGTTTTGATGGTTTGCCGGCTTGACAGTATAACATTCGATGGTGATGAACTATCTCATACTCGGCAACATCAAAGA
>OY769912.1:13646116-13681116 GCA_963669185.1 Dyspetes luteomarginatus | reverse complement strand
TTCACATAAACAACATTCGAATTCATAATGAAAATTGAGCTTTGAAAAAATTCCCCCATGATTATTATTATGATTGTTATTATTATTCTAATTATTGTTACGTGTTCATGTGGAAAATGCACGACATACCTGGAACTTTAAGTACTACATAGATATATATATGTACATATATATCCAACCACAAGTACAGCAATATAAAGTAACAATTTGTTCTTACTTTCTTGCTCTTATGAAACTTCTCATGTCCCCCAATGGGGTTTTTTTTTATTTTTTAGGACTTTAGGCTTATGACCAGATAAAATAAATACTTTTTCACATAAACAACATTCGAATTCACAATGAAAATTGAGCTTTGGAAAAATTCCCCCATGATTATTATTATGATTGTTATTATTATTCTAATTATTGTTACGTGTTCATGTGGAAATTGCACGACATACCTGGAACTTTAAGTACTACATAGATATATATATGTACATATATATCCAACCACAAGCACAGCAATATTAAGTAACAATTTGTTCTTACTTTCTTGCTCTTGTGAAACTTCTCATGTCCCCCAATGGGGTTTTTTTTTATTATTTAGGACTTTAGGGTTATGACCAGATAAAATAAATACTTTTTCACATAAACAACATTCGAATTCACAATGAAAATTGAGCTTTGGAAAAATTCCCCCATGATTATTATTATGATTGTTATTATTATTCTAATTATTGTTACGTGTTCATGTGGAAAATGCACGACATACCTGGAACTTTAAGTACTACATAGATATATATATGTACATATATATCCAACCACAAGTACAGCAATATAAAGTAACAATTTGTTCTTACTTTCTTGCTCTTGTGAAACTTCTCATGTCCCCCAATGGGGTTTTTTTTTATTTTTTAGGACTTTAGGGTTATGACCAGATAAAATAAATACTTTTTCACATAAACAACATTCGAATTCACAATAAGAATTGAGCTTTGATAAAATTCCCCTATGATTATTATTATGATTGTTATTATTATTCTAATTATTGTTACGTGTTCATGTGGAAATTGCACGACATACCTGGAACTTTAAGTACTACATATATATATATATATATATATATATATATACATATATATCCAACCACAAGCACAGCAATATAAAGTAACAACTTGTTCGAGGCTCATTCTCAGCAGCAACATCATAACGAGGATCCTCAGGGCCTTCCGGTTGGCCGCCATTCAACTCAGCATGATACTTCAACAGTTTTCTTGTTGCAAGTATTGCGAATTGTGTTATTTTGCGAGATGCGAGTTATTCGAGCTCAGAAAGAATGAATAAAGTAGCGATAAAGGAATAAGAGTAAAAGGAGGAAGGAAATATTATTAAAATCGCTTGCGGAAATAATGAAAAAAAAAAATAATAAATAATAGATTTCATGTAAGTGAGTATTTTTTTTATTAATGAAAAAATCCTGATAAATGGCCCAAAAATTGAACGCGAAATTTGTAACGATAATAACAACCGTAAAAAAATTATCGAAGGGGAATGGAAGAGAAGATTGAAAGGTTTTAAAATAAAGGACTAATCAGAGTCCCCATATATGGGACGCGCTTTATTACCGTTTCAGGACACTTTATTGGAACGAAAGCAGAAGAGAACGAGAAGAGGCAACGAAGGGTTAGGCAATAGAAGCTCCAAAGCTTCATTCGTTATTATTATCGCGTAAACCCTGAGTGGATGTATATAAGTACATGCATATATACATACAAGATTTTATATATATATATATATATATATATATATATATATATATCGAGCAAAAAAAGAATGAGGGAATAAGAGTATGTATATATATATATATACATACTACTCTTATTCCCTCATTCTTTTTTTGCTCGATTCTGCTCTCGCCATGCGATGAAGAGCCGAAAGAGAGTGAGTATGCGTGTGTGTGAGAGAGAGAGAGAAAGGCCAAGTCCTCGGTGAGTAATGAAGTGAGGGAGCTCGATAAAATTGACCCCGAGGTGCGGTATAAGTAATCGAATTTCGACTACCATACCTCCCGTCTTTTTTACAGCTTTTTATTTTTTAATTATTTTTTATCATCATTATTATTATTATACTCGTTCATTTTTGCAACGGACGACTGCACACTCTGCTCTCAGCTCGTTTTTCCTTGTGGGAGAGTCTCGTCTGGCAAGTTTCGCCCGGGAACTCTTTATTGCACCGTTTCGTGAATATTTTATTGGCCACGCGAAAGAGGAAGTTCGTTATTGTTATCGGAGCGAGACACATTGCCACGAGAGAGGACTTTAAGAAGATATTGGCACTTTAATCGACACTTACGAACACAAAAATGGTGAAAAGTAAGAAAAAAATAAATTGCCAAACGACACACGATACTTATTTTCTCGTAAATTCCAATGAGGAATAAAAGATTTATTGAGACGATTTCCAGAAAAAAAAAAAAAAAAATGAGTCTCAATTAATAATAAAGAGAGACAAAATGAGATTCGATTAATTAAGGCTTGATGAATGGTTTCATTAGCGAGTTGATCAATGGTGGCCAAGCTATCATTTTTATTAAGGATATTAAGTAATTGAAAAAATGTATTAAACGATTAAAATATTAATTAATTAAAATATTTCTCAATCAAATAATTAATTTCTAACATGAAGATTCAGTGATTAAAAAAAAAAGTAATTTGATTTGTTGCCATGCCATTTGCTCGTGACCTTTCCACCATTGAAATATTTGAAAAATTAAGGGTAAAATCTGGAGGTAAAAAAAAGGCACGAGTTGATCAATGGTGGCCAAGCCATCATTTTTATTAAGGTTATTAAGTAATTGAAAAAAATGTATTTATCGATTAAAATATTAATTAATTAAAATATTTCTCAATCAAATAATTAATTTCTAACATGAAGATTCAGTGATTTAAAAAAAAAGTAATTTCATTTGTTGCCATGCCATTTGCTCGTGACCTTTCCACCATTGAAATATTTGAAAAATTAAGGGTAAAATCTGGAGGTAAAAAAAAGGCACGAAATCTTTCACTTTATTGCTGCAATTGCGACTCTCTGGCCACGCATAATGTGATAACTTCGTGGTTTTATCCGACAGGAGAATATTTCGACGAGTCCTTTCGACGAGCTAAAAAAATATTTAAGGAAAATCTTAGGAAAAAGATTTAAGGAGGATTTAAGGATTTAAGGAAAGAAGCTTCTGTGAAATATCCGAAGGGTTTTTCATTTTGATGCCTTCTCGAGGTTTCAGTTTTTTTTTTTTTTGATAAAAAATGCGAGAGATTTAAGTTTTCAGGATGAGCTTACAATTATTGGCCACTATCTGACAATTATTGGCAGTTGAAATAAACCAATCGCTGTGCCCTTTTATATTCTCTAGTTCGACATTGAGAAACTCCACGACGACGTATTATCGTGAAGAAAACGAGAATGAGAGTAATAAAAATATACACGAAAAGGAGTTGTGCAGAAACGCATATAGGCAGAGAGAACTGGTACGAAGCTTGTGACGAGAAATGGACACACAAAGTACAAGCGATGAGAAAAAGAGAGTTAGGCGAGCAATGAGAAAGATGAAGAGAGAGAGAGAGAGAGAGAGAGAGAGAGAGAGAGAGAGAGAAGGAAAAATAAAAGAAATAATAAAAAAAGAAGAAAAAAAAAGTTTATGCCAGATTCCGTGCAATCAACATTACTGAGCACCGAGTTCTCTCTTACGTATGTACCGCGAGAGGAATCCTTTCCATCCAACTTCTCGTTTTTCTTTTTTTTTTTTTTGTTGTTTTTTCCTTTTATATTCGATTTCGTATTACGCCGACTTCGACTCTGTTTCTTGTCTGAAGGCTTCGTGATTCTTCGTTGCCCTTGGCGTGTACTTCGAGGGGGCACGGTAAGACGAGAGTGTATCGATCGATGATCGAGTACGATCAGTTCAAAATGAATATAATTCAATTTTTCAATTTTGCCATTTTTTCAATGATATTTTATAAAAAAAATTCGATAAACTCGAAATTTATTAAAAAATTTCGGATATGAAAAATATTTAATAATACAAAGTTTGAATAAAATTTTAATTTTCTATTGGCGAATTTTCTCGCATTTACATATGATTTATGGTAATCTCACATTTTTAATATTAACAAGGTAACAGCGTAAAATATGCTTGTCCATTTCATTTTGCAATGAAATGATATCATTTCATTTCGTAAGTAACTTTCCTCGTATATTATCATTATTTGCTCCTCGGTTCGTTCGTATTCATTTTTTTTTTTGACAGCTGGAAACCTTTTTACCTGTATAATATAGGATATATGAAGGACACGATCTCCCTGATCTTGGTATGAATCGTGACCGCTGTAAAATTCGTTATGGCGTGGGCTGGACACGTGGAATATTACAATGTTAGAGACGTGACTCAAATGATACGAGTAAAATAAACAAATATATACATTTTTTTAATGTCAAATGTTACGTGATAAAATCATGAAGGAACCATCGATCTAATTAAATTTCTTTTTTTAAATTCTCATATCCTGTTATCAATTTCACTTTTGGTGATACAAAAAAAAATAATGTAATATAAAAAAAGTTTGCATATCGTAAAAACGTCTCTTGGCGTTTTAATTAAATTATCATCTCAATATTGGCGCGATGTCTCGACGGTCAACGAGCCCCAAACTGACAAAATCTCCCGGAGTTGAAACAATAATTATTATTATTATTTACAAACCAAACGAAAAAAAAAAAACATTTTTTTAACAAGATTAAATAATATCGTGAAGAAATGGCCGGAAAAATATTTTATTCATGGGGAAAATGGTTCATGGTTCTTTTTTATTATTGAATTGTCGTGAGAGCTTCGCAAATTGGCGAGAAATCGTACGTCGCGGTTACTCGACAGTTAAATTAATTTCTTCATCGGGCAAACTTGGCTTGTGGATCGCGCCGAGTGTATACTCATGGACCGTGAAGAAACGATAATAATTGTCCACTAACGAACTTCACGCTGTTGGACTCTTTCGCACCAGTTGAATGAATGTGCAACGCGAGAGTACGCAGGATCATTCCCACACCGTGGCGTCTTCAGATCGTTAATTCTACTCGGCCAAGTTCCTCTCGTCTTTCTTTCTTCCGATCTTGAAGTTCTGCTGACGATGAGACGAAGATAAAAATATTCCCGATATATTTTCAGCTGCTGGTCATTGACTAATCTTACAATCGTAAGATCGTTTCGCCCCTTCCTTCGTTTCTACTTACTATTATTTTCTTATCCATATATATCAATAAATTGGATCTTGATTCACATCTATGAATTATAAAAAGATGGAAATTTTACGGTATTAAACAGAAAAGTATTTTTCATTGAATACGAGTCTGAAAAATGTATACAGAAAAAAATTGAAAAATATTTATTACCAAATTTTTGGCAAAAAATTAATTCTATAAAATGCTTATTATTCACAATTTGAAATTCTGCTTGACTCACTATAACCTTCCATTATCATAAAATTATCTAAACGTTTTTTAAATGAGAACATTTTGATCTTTGAAAATCTTTTATTTTCTTCGAATTTCTTTTCAATTTAAACGAATTTTTCAACTGCTCTTAAGTTTATGAAAAAAAAAATATATATATCAGTCTGAACCAAGTACCATTTTGTAAGTTTCCTCGGGACGTTTTCAAAACCCTCCTTATCGCTCTAAATCGGGAGAGCAGAAGCAAAGTTCCAATCATTGCAAAATTAATATTTTTCAAGTTTAAAAAAATTGAGAAAATCGCTTTGTACGTGTCCAAAGTACAAACGACCCTCTCATTATTCACATTACGAATTTTCTTTCAAAGACTCCAAAATTTCACGTCACAAAGCACAAAAACATTAATGATTTTTTTTTTTTTAACAACAATAAATTCATCAATTCATCATCATTGATGGATCAGCATTGAGCTCACCCTCGCCTCTTTTCTTCGAATCTTTCTTCCCGTCCATTCGTCGACATAAGAGAGGCAAAAGAGAGGAAGAGGAAAGAGAGAGAGAGAGAGAGAGAGAGAGAGAGAGAGAGAACGTGCGGCGTTGATCAACTTGTCGCCGCTCCAATTATCCTCGAGTCCCTCCGCAGAGCAGTCGGGCAAAAGCGATTTCAACCGAGAGAGAAGAAGGCACACGAGAGATCGTCCTAGGTAGCCCTCATGACGATCGTGCAGGGCAAAGTGCAGCTCGCCGAGGAGAGCCGTTGATTGATTCGCGCGATCTTTCAATCCTCCGCTCTAACTTGTTTAATTACGCGAGAGGGTAATTAGCATCCGGTGTGCGGTTGGTACTCAACGTCAGATACATAAAATAGCAATACAAATACAAGTACCAAAGAATTAAAGGAGTACCGATTTCCTCTCCTTTCCTCTCGTTTCAAATGCAGCTCGAGTGACATTTCAAATGTTTCTCGATTTTTTTCACGTAGAAATTTACTCATGTAGAAATTTTCTATGGAAAAGCGATATTAAATCGATATTTAATGTGAAAAAATCGTTAGCCCGGTCGATCAGGGCCTTTCCGGTCATGTAACAACGCTTGACCGGCAATTTCTCGATGTACCAAACTCGGTCGGGCCCCGGTCAGTCCCATATTGATTTGGCCCACTCATCTTTACCGCGCAAAAATCATTATAGATAAATTATAGTCAATCCAGTAACAATTTATTGAATATGATCGTTAAACAAATATTGGGAATGATATTTCGTTCTTATTTTCTATTAAATTATATTATAATAAATAAATCAAAATAAAATGAAAAAAGAGGCCTGGTATTTCAACACTCGTTTCTATTCGATCTTCGAGTTTATCTGTACAGAATTCGAAAATGCTCGGATGACAAAATTAATAAAAAAAAAAAATTAATGAATATGAAATCGTATTTTTAATATCGACCAGGCATCAGTAGTTTTCATTACTTTACACTTTTTTTTTTTTTCGTAATGGTAACTCAATTGTTACAATTATTAATAAGCATGGCTTGTACATCACATTATTATTTATTTACATTTCTTACATCCTATTTCGTTGTACAATTTTTTGAGTCGTGCATAGTAAAAATAAATTGTGAAATTAAATAAAAAATAGTGACCAATCAAGTACAATTGAACATTAATCAATATTTTAGATCAATGAAATCGACAGTAATTTTTTTTAGTCGACACTTTTTGACCAAAGAGGCACTCGAACTTGTACGTTTTGTCCATTTGCTTTTATTTCGTTTCTGTTTTTTGCTATTCTCGGGGTCGCAAATTCGAGACGAGAAATTCGTCGTGAATTTCTCGTCTGGTCCAATGGACGCTGCACCAAACGTATATGCAGCATCCAAAAATCCTACAAATTATCATTATCTCATTTCAATAATTTCGTAAATTTGTCCTCCAATTGTTTTTGTGAAGAACAAAAATTCATTAAAATTCATCGATTTTAATGATTTTTTTTTTGGGTTTTCACATTTTATCAATTTCGTGGATTCGGCGTGGAGTTCCCTGCGGTTATATATATTTCGAAAGGATTCTCTGTCCTCCTCGCCTTTAATACGGCGGGAATTCTCGCGATCGAGTTTGCCAGATCTTATTATTCGTTGTCTTTTTATTTATTTCTTATTTTATTTTCTCTCGAGTCTGCTACCTGGTATTATACATAATATGTATATAGTAGAAGTGCCAACGGGCAGGACGAGACGGTCAAGCATACATATATATATATATACAAGCATATATATATATATATACGTAGTGTCTCCCGAGAGATCGAGAGGAAGAGAGATCGACAGAGATCAACAGAGAGAGATCGAGAGAGAGAGGGAGAGTCTTGCCGAGAAAGCAATTCGATCGGTAGCGCTCGGGGGTGCGAGCAACACTCGCTCGCTCTTTCATCTCTTTTATCCCTTCTTACGCTCTTCTTTACCTCGTTATTTTTCGCCTTGCATCTCTCCATTCTTTGCTCTTCTCTCTTTCTCAATTTCAAATGGGAATACCACTGATCTCTCTCTCTCTCTCTCTCTCTCACACACACACACACACACACTGCGAGTGGCATGCAACGCGGTGGTACGTTTGGTCACGCCGTAAATTCGCAGCCGAGTCAAACTGAAAGGCACAGAGAGAAAGAGAGGAAGAACGAGAAATTTGTTCGGCTAAATTAGATTTATATAGAGTTTTTTTTTCCCCGCGTTCTTCTCAGACACGCTCATTTTGGCTAATAATAAATATTCTACCAACCATTTTAACATTTTTTCATTCCACAATTGTACAAAAAATATTCACTTATTATCGATTTATTCGCTGATGAGGCAAAGTGTCTGCTGAACATCTAAATTTAAATTGGAATATATCAGTGGCGCCCCCTCTGTGTTTAGTTCAAAGTGTCGCCGGTCGATTTTCATGGAGGGCGCCACTGATAAATTCCCATTTTTTTTTTTTTTTTTTGTTATCTTCGATATAATATTTGTTGCCCTTTTCTCACACGGCTGCTTTATCAATTTAGCCTCGTGATACGGAGCATCGACAGAATTTGCAGCATCGAGCATTGCCGCATATTCAGCTCTCATGGAGATAAAAAAAATTCAAAAAACGTTTTGGGAATGCGAGACGAATTTTATTTCTCGTCATCGAGAGAGCAAGGAACGACAACTGTTGTTCGTTTCGAGAGAAGATGAGCAGAGAACCGTGTGTTGCGCATAAGAAGCGAAGGATTTAATAAAATCAATATTAATTGCCGGTGCCGATGCTGATGGACCGCGCGATTCTTCCATGGTCCCTTTCTTTCCCCCTATCTTTTCCCTTCCATCCAGCTTTCGTTTTTCTCCCTCTCTTCGCTGGGCCCAAAAGCCAAAACGATCGTTGCTTCCCTCCATCGACGACGATGTCGTCGATCGTTTCGCTCTCTTCGCCTACCGTATTGAATATTCAAGCGATTTCCTTGACGATGTGGCAAAAAACCGTTTATGGGCAGCATAGCGTCCGAATGTTTTTATATATATATATTTTTTTTTTTAATTCCCTCAACGCTATATGGAGTGAGAGAGAATCTCGATATTCATCAGGCCATCATCGATGATCGGTATAGTTTGCGGCTAAGAGTGAAGGATTTTGGGCCTGATGAAAGAGAATTTTTGCGAGCCACTCGATTCTGTCGATATTTCATCAGATCCCCCCATCTTTTTTGGTGATTAAAATCCACTAATAATCGCTGCTGACTTCAACTTGGCGCGAAAAGAAACTCAAAAGTGTTTAAAAAAAAAAAAAAACATAGACGAATTTTATAACAATTATAATCAATGTGGCATTTTCATTGATGAGAACGTTAAGGGCCCTACGTGCGAACAAATTTGGCGATCGAAAGTCGAAAGCTGTTTTGTCCCCTTTTTTTGACTTTTCTTTGCTTCAATCCGGAGAATTTCGAAGTAGAAGTGGAAAGTGAAGGGAAGAGGATCCACAAAGAGGCTGCATGTCTGATTTAATTATGATCGAATTAGCATTTATCTTCATTCAGAAGAGCTCAAAAAAGTAAATAATCCTGATGATCAGAATACTTTTTTTATTGGTTATGGTTAAATTAATTGAATTGAATCGATTAGTTTTTCAGGCTTTTAGGCTCACTGATTAATTAAATGATTAATAATTCATCAGGATGAATTTGGACTGAACAGAAGCTACATTGTGAGAGATGCCAAGCTAGATATAACTCTGAATATAATATGAGAACCGAAAGAAGTGGAGTGATGAAGAATGATGGAATGGAGACTCGACGATCCGTGGTGAATAACTCTCGTTGGGTTTGTTGGGCTCGGCCACTCATTCTAAATATCTCGTATCCTCGGTTTAAGGCCATGCGAAGCCTCTAAATTTCACCGGCGTGAAATTAGCCGCTTCGGTTTAGTCTGTCATTATCCTCGCTGCGCCGACGAACTGGCCCCGTTTCACGTATCCACCTCATTCATCCGAAGATTGTCTTCGTTGCTCTTGCGATGATCCCTTTAAATTAACGGTAGCGATCGAGCCCTTTTCTTCGCTCGTCCTCGATGTCTCGATCTTGTTACATTCACTGTTGGAAATCCGTCAATTTCAATCTCAATGCAGAGTCCTGCCCGCCAAATCACTCGAGACCATTTTTAATCAATCCTCCAGATGTGATTTATCTCATTCTTGGTTTTTGTACTCATCGAACCAATAAAACTCCATCTAAGCAGGAAGTTGAAAATGTTAGAGTCAAAAAAGGAATTAAGATCTTCTCAACAATTCTCAAGCTATATAGATATGTATATCGACATTTACGATCGCGTCTTGAAGTAAAGAAATGGCGACGAAGAGCGTTCAATATGCGCATTTATAACGCGTCATCATTGTTCCACCTTTTTGGGACTGCTACGGACTGCTACAACCGTTCAATTTCTTGACTCGAGTGAGAGAACGTTTGCGAAGAAAGAACTCGTGGGGTAAGTCGCTAAGAAAGACATCGACAATACGAACGAGCTGTTGCTTGCGAGCTAACGCATCGAGTTTCGCGGTGTGTGACGAAACGAAGAAATCGGCAAAGAGACCCGACACGCCACTCGAGTCAACTGGTTGTCCCTCTCTCTCTCTCTCTCTCTCTCTCTCTCTCTCTCTCTCTCTCCCCCCTCTCTCTCTCTAGCTACGAAAGAAGATATCCTGCTGTCAAAGAGGCTCAGGATGGTCTTTTGCGTTTCGTTTGCAAACAATATAATGAGATCACACAGAAGAGCATTTTTCATGCTGCACCATTTCTTTGGAAGCGACCCAATTTATTTAAAAAAAATGGTAATAACTCATTAATGAGAACTTTGAACTCGAAATATTCAAATATTTGGGGTCAAATAATGAATCCAAGAAACATTAATCTACTCATCTACCCTTTATCAGTGTGTCATCAAGGGAATGAAAATATTCCAGATAAAATGGGACAACTTGAAAAATTTCGTAGATAGGAATTGGAAAACAGGGAGATGAAAGGAGACGAAGATGCAAGAAGAAAAGTGTTCAGACTCCACTTTAATCTGTTTAGTATCATAACGGAAGGTATATAAAGGAAACGTTGAGATTGTACCGGGTCTTACCAACGCCGTCACGGCGATCGAAAGAAGGAGACCCATTCAGAGTATCATCCCGTGATTCAGCAGCCGTTGGTCGTTTGATCGGCGTGGCGAAGCATCTTTGTCCTTTCTCGCGGCGTTGTCTCTTGTTCTGGTACACGCCAGGATCTTTTTCTTCCTTTTACTTAATCCTTCGGGTTTCTTGCTCCATTCCATTCGCTGCTCTTTCATCGAACCATTTCCTTCGAGTCCTTTCCTTCCGCAGAACTAGAACTCTTTCTCCTCCACTTCTCATTCTTCTTCTTCTCCTCCTCTTCTTCTTCTTCTTCCTGTTTTTATTTTCAATTTATTTCTTCGTTTTACGAAACCGGCGCGTTACACGGATTGACTCGGGAGCCCCGAGGGTTGTTCCGTTCCACCTCTTAGTTGCTCGTTCGTTCCGTTCGACTGGATTCATACTAGTCAGCTTGGGCATTCTGTTGTGTTTGGCTTGCCAATGGCAAGCTCCCCACACCTTGTACCAACCGCAAAGATTCATCGATGAATTCACTTTCTTCATTTTCCATCCTTGTCCACCCAATTGGGCTGGTCTTTCTCTCGCTACACCTCGTCGAGATTGCACCCAGGGTAGTGAATGGAATGCATTACAAGTATATCGACAGTTTATATGCATACATATACAGGCAGACCTAATGGAAAAGATACTTCGGGTTCTCGTCCAATTTATATGATGCTAACCGGCCCACGACGTGTTGCGGCTCTGCTTCGTCTTGAAAATTGTTTTTTTTTTTTTTTTTTTTCAACGTCAATTATCTCCACGAATATCAGCAGGTGGGTGACTCGTCGAAGTGGTCGTTTCCCTCCATCGGTAAAATATCGATATGGAATAGCATCGACAGCATATTTATTAAGAACAAAAAGAATATTCTTGACCAGCAATGCTCGTTTTAAAGTGTCAGGCAACGTTACGTCGTACAAATACAGGATTAAATATATTAAATTGATCAATTGCTAGCTTAATACTCTACGTGCAAATGGAAGTCATTCCTCCAGATATTGTCGACGCAATTATTGCTTACAGATGATTCTCTGTTAACGAAAGACCGAGAGAACCAAAAGATTTTTATCGTGTCATGTGCAAGACGTCAGTAATGTGTGTGTGTGTGTGTGTGCGAGAGAGAGAGAGAGAGAGAGAGAGAGAGAGATGTATATCGATTCTCCGGAAACGGGTTAGAGACTCGAGACACCCGGTGTGAGACACAATGAAATGGTATACCATGCGAGCCCATGCGAACCCTTCTTCTCTTTCTTCCATCAAGCCAGCCAGGTGTCCTGAAGGAAGGAAGTAAATTGAACGCTCTTTTTCTCCAGTCTTGTCTGAATGTATCATGAGCTTTTGCCCCTGTTCTCGGTTTCTTTTCTTCCTTTCTCCTGGAGTCTCCATTTCACGCCACGCAAAAGGGCGTCCATATCTCAGATAGGATTTAGATTCTTATGGGTCCCACTTTATGCAACTGTGTCAGCGCGCAAACTTGTGTGTTTGGAGCCTTGAATTTTTACGGGGCAGGCCGAAATTTCATTGCCTTTTCGCATTCGCGGTCAAAAGTATTTGTGTGTTCAAATGCGAGGGTTCTTGCTTTCTCGAGGTGGCAATAAGTGAGTAACAAGATCTATGAGAAATCACGAATTTGATGAATCGTTGAATGCATTTCGAGAATGAGAATAAAAAAGAAAAATTGAAATAAAACATTTATTTTACACGTCAACAAATTATAATTATAAAATCAATTTAGATAGTATTTTTTTTTTCTACTCGGTCGATTCGTGTTGGTAATTAAGTCGTTACAACTTTCCTGCCAATTTTACTTTGCGGAAGTCCAGTCACTAATTACATGATAAAAAACAATTACGCCGCAAAGTGCGTGCAGTGAGACGTGAGTTGGAATTCGGCTCTGTCACAAATAAGGAGAGACCAATTTGCAGCCTAATATATATATATATATTTTTTTCATCGTCTGAATTCAAAGTTATAAAATTGTGAAATTGTCGATTTAAAAAAAAAATATTTTTTCCACTAGACAAAAATTATTATTGTTCCTGTCAGTCTTGATATTGCTCGGTAAAATGTAGTCCAGACGATGAGGAAAATGACGTAAGCTCAGGCCCTTTGGAAATGGATGATGAGCCTTCCCTAGAAAAATCACGTCCATTGAATTGCCCATCAGGACCAAAGAATTCGTCGATTCGACATACATGACATATGTTGACAGAGAAGATAAATTGGTATCCAACGTAATAAGTCAAAAAAATCGATTATTTGTTCATCGCATAAATAAATAGGGTTTGAAAAATATTTTACCAAAGTTTTATTTTTCTCGCGGCAGCGCCCTAATCTGAGACGGGGGGCGTCACCCATTTTGAATGTTCTAAATTCATATAATACACATATTTACTTATTATTCAAGCACTCTGCCAAGGGCCTCTGAGTAGTGGTGCGCGTCGCAATCAGCTGTTACAGGCACTCTTGAACTTTTATTAAAAAATAAATTAAAAACTAAACCCTAATTTTCAATCACTGACACTTATAAGTCAGCTTAAACCGTTTCCAGCTGTCAAAAAAAAAAAGAAAACGAACGAATCGAGGAGCAGATAATTATAATATACGAGGAAACTTGCTTACAAAATGAAATAATATAATTTCATTCCAAAATAAAATGGACAAGCAATGGACGTTGTTACTTTGTTAATATTAAAAATGTGAGATTACCGAGTGGGCTGAAAAAAAAATAAAACAAACAGAAAAAATGTACTTGGGTCTATTATTATTTTATAAAAATATTTTCATTTTAAACCAATCACGTTCTTTCTTTGTTTTATTTTTTTTTTAGTGCACTCAGTTGTGGAGGGTTAAGGGTTGGAAGAAAAAAAGGCGCGTGGATCACAGCAGGAAGGTTCGATCTCACTCGTTTCATATATGTTGTCATCTTTGTCTTCTATCATGCTGCTTCTGCATCACATATTCGTATTTTTTTTTTTTTTCATCTCGCTTGTGCTGACCCAAAGCCAGGCAAGTTTGAATCCTCGATGGTAGATCTCTTATCGCGATCGTGTTCGTTTCATTGTTGTGTATTTGCTGGGCTGGCTGCAGCTTGCTCTACACTCTTGCTCGCCACTCTACTTCGTCTCGTTCGTTTTCTTCTCTTTCTTCAATATATTTTTTTTTTCTCCTCATTTTTATCTGGTGGTGGCTCTTGCCGATGGAATCGTCGTTTCACTGAGCTTCGCTCGGAGCTCAGAGGGAGGACTTTGACTGCATTGGGATGCGAGTAAGGACGAACGTCGAGGAGAGTGGACGAGAGTGAGAAGAACAAAGTGAGGGAATGAGAATAAATAAAATAAATAAATAAATGAAAAAATAAATATCTGCGGTAGGTCATCGTCTTTGGGTCCTAACTTTTTAATGCAGAATCGATGCACCAGCTGGCGCCACTGCCTGTGTCCTATTTCACATATGGAGGGTTAGGTCGAAAATCATGACCTTGGGATTTTTTTTTAATGCTAGCATGGAATATTTTCTACGGGCATGAGTGAGGGGGATGGGTACATGGCATGTCTGCGGGCCCCGGTGTAGATCATCCTCAATGTCTCGGAGCCTCCCACCTAAGTATTCTCCATTAAGATCGTATCGTCAGGCCAAAACTAATAACCAATCACCCGCTTCGAGGGCTTTACACATGTGAAGCTCGCAGGCTTTATCATTATATCCAGTGTGTGTGTGTGTGTGTTTGTGTGTGCGAATATACAATCCGCGATATTATAAGGCCTGGCATCGTTCTGCGTGAACGAGTAATCTTCGGTCTCTTGACTTTTTCACAACATTGGAAAAAAAGTAAATCCATTGAACCATGGCGATATCTCATTTTCTCTCTCTCTCTCTCAATTTTCATCTCTCTCTATCTCTCTCCGGCTGAAGGAAATATTTTTTTTACCAGAAACAAAATGATGTTTTTTATGAAATTCCTATGATGAAACCGGAAACTAATATTGAGGATAAATAATAAGTGAAAGGAAGCTTCACAATCTTGCATCTAAATGGGTCTTTAAGGATTTCTTATCTCGTCAGATCTCTCTCTCTCTCTCTTTGATGGTAATATTTGGGGAAACGATGCCGTGGGTATTTTTTTTCTGCATTGAGAGAATCACCTGGCCCCCGTCGAGACTTGACTCTCACAGTGGGGATCCCCGGATGGTAAAAATATGTGGCTTAATTGTGACTGGCTCAAATTAATGTTGAAGAATCATTTTTAACAAAATCTCTTTTCTCGTAATTTTGAGATTTAAATTTCAATATTTTTTATCAGATTTAAATAAAATATTCGATTCCGTTCCAGAATTAGCACATAATTCGATCAGCCACGCAGACCATCGCCCTTTCATTTCCGGTCGAGAATACGAAGTTTCTTCTTCGTGTAGAATTTCCGACAGAGAGTTCCGGACGTTGCTTCGTTGCGTCATGGCCGTTCCAGAAAAGTCTCTCGACGTGGAATTTTCAATTATACTTGAGCACAGCCAATACTTTTGATTCCCGATTGCCACGGACCGTTCGACCGTTCAACAGTAGCAAAAAGCAAGAACACAAGAGGTAACAAGGAAATCGAAATAAACGTAGCAGCAAAGAAGGATGAGAAGTAAAATCGATTGAAAATAGGCAAAAGTTGAAGCAGCTGCAGGAGCCCACGAGCGTATAGAAGCGAACCCGAGCATATCGAAAAGTGCAATGGCGAACCGGAAGTCGTTTTGTTTTTTTATCCAACTTGTTGGACTCGAATTTCCAGAATATCGAGAAAGTCTAATGGCCAACTTTAAGCCAATTTTATTCATCCAATTTGTTGAACGCGAATTCTCAATGTCTTAACATATATTGAATATTTTATTTAAAATTAAGTTTAAGACGCGTTTATCAATGTAGATTTTATGCACTATATTTTCTTTTTCTCGGGAAGTCGTTTTTTTTTTTTTTTTCATCCAACTTGTTGGACTCGAATTTCCAGAATATCGAGAAAGTCTGATGGCGAACTTTAAACCAATTTTATTCATCCAATTTGTTGAACGCGAATTCTCAATGTCTTAACATATATTGAATATTTTATTTAAAATTAAGTTTAAGACTCGTGTATCGATGTAGATTTTATGCACTATATTTTTTTTTGCTCGGGAATACTTTTCTTACAGGACGATTTTTATCATAAAAATACACTTTGTACTTTGCGAGCTGAGAAAATATATTTTTCTTCTTATACGCCTATATATTTGTTTACTTTGTACTTTGCGAGCTGAGAAAATATATTTTTCTATATATTTGTTTACTGTTGATTTTGCCAACGCGTGTATCGATGTAAATTTTATGCACTATATTTTTTTTTGCTCGGGAATACTTTTCTTACAGGACGATTTTTATCATAAAAATACACTTTGTACTTTGAGAGCTGAGAAAATATATTTTTCTTCTCATACGCCTATATATTTGTTCACTGTTGATTTTGCCGAATGAGAATGCCAATAAAATTCCCAACGCCTCGAAGCTTCAGAATACCTCTCTGAGAGTTTTTCTTGTTATTGGCGCGCGAGACTTGAGCAGTATAACCTCGAAGCAACACACGCCAGACTATACGCGATCGCGCCTCGATATCTTTTCATCCCGCGGCATTAGCCCCTTCGCGGTAATCTCAGTGGTAAATCCACCGTCTAATGGCTGCCGATTCTCCAAGAGGGTTATCGATGACGATGGCTATGGGCTACCTTCGTACCGACGCACACAAACATAACGCTCTCGGCGCCCCCGACTCGCGCATCAAGATCGGAACGCGCTTCTGCACGAGCTTCTGACCTGCTCCTCCTTCTCTATTTTTTTTTTTTTTTTTTTTTCCATTATTTTTATTTAATTCTTCTCTGTCTTTGCTCTTTTGCTCCTCGACTCTGCTCTTGTGCTCTGTAAGGCTTCGGTTTTAATTCAATGAGCAATTCGCAAATCTTCGTCCTTTTATTTTATTAATGTTGTAACGAGCAGTGGAAATGGAATTTATGACCAACACACAGAACAAGTAAAAGGAGAGTGAGTAAGAAAAATTTTGAACCAGTGAGAACGAATTTCATTTCGTATCTTATACGTGAAATTTTCATTGTCTTGAGGAGATTATTTTATCGCCACAATTCCACCATTTTACGTACGCGGGCCGCTCTTCGTTCAACAACAAAATGGCCGCTCGCAGATTATTCCTGCGTTGTGAGAAATTCACCGTTCAAATCGTTCCGGATTTCTGATCTCAGATATTATGAGCGTCTCGAGCTTCGTTTCCTTCCGATTTTAATTCTTTGAGCAGAGAAATTAGCACTCGAGTATATTCAGGTGTTGATCATCGTATATATATATATATGGGAAAACTCAACGAATTTTTTGGGTTTTCATATCGACGATAAGCCAGAAACCGAAGATACTTGAAAACTTTTGCAAAGTAGAAAAAAAAATCTTAAACTCGTGAGAATGATTTTGCCTTGAAAGGGATCATTTTTTATCGTTCCAATTGCACTATTTCACCTGCGGAAATTTCGCTCTTAGTCTGACAACAAAATGGCCGCTCGAAGATTATTCGTACGCTGCGAGAGATTTTTCGCGATTGAAATCGTTTCGGGTTTCTGATCTCAGATATTATGAGCGTCTCGAGCTTCGTTTCCCTCCGATTTTAATTCTTTGAGCAGAGAAATTAGCACTCGAGTATATTCAGGTGTTGATCATCGTATATATATATATGGGAAAACTCAACGAATTTTTCGGGTTTTCATATCGACGATAAGCCAGAAACCGAAGATACTTGAAAACTTTTGCAAAGTAGAAAAAAAAATCTTAAACTCGTGAGAATGATTTTGCCTTGAAAGGGATCATTTTTTATCGTTCCAATTGCACTATCTCACCTGCGGAAATTTCGCTCTTAGTCTGACAACAAAATGGCCGCTCGTAGATTACTCGTACGCTGCGAGAGATTATTCGCGATTGAAATCGTTCCGGGTTTTGGACCTCGGGTATGTGCGGGTCGTTTCTCCTTTTGCTGCTGTTGATGGCACCCAAGACCTCTCTCTCTCTCTCTCTTTTCTTTTTTCTGTTCGTATTTCACCCGTCCGCAGGTGCCCTGCGAAAACGTTTGCGCGGGGCACTCTCCAGCTAGCTCTCTTATCTACTGTCCGCGAAAGCGCACTAAATTTTACGCTGTTGCGTTTCTGCTCATACGCTCGTAGAGTGCATACATGCACACAAAATAAACTGCACACATCGAGCGTTGAAAATTCACACATACGAAACTATATATATATATATATATATATGTGCCCAGGCTTATACCGAGTGCGACCTATATATATATATATACCGAGTGCGAACTATATATATATATATATATATATATGTGCCCAGGCTTATACCGAGTGCGATGTACGAGAATTGGATAAGAGTGGGTTTTGCAGAAAGATGAAGTAGACGAGATGAAAAAGAAAGAAGAGGCAAGATTCAAGATGAGAGAGAGAGAGAGAGAGTCTGCAGGTCGAGCATGCGTCTTCCTTGTATTATACATCTCTTGGCACGGAGTGTCGGGAATAATAGGGGGGGGAGTTCTTCGTATGAGGATGGACCACGTGGAGCGCTCGCGAGACGTCCCAGCCGGCATCTTGTTAAATCCACAAGGATTTTCTTTCATCTGGGGAATCTCGTACACTGGCGCGATTCCAGGCAAGGATATCGTTCGTTCGTACATCGCAGATTCCTTCCTTCTATACCATATCTCGCGTTCTCTCTCTCTCTCTCTCTCTCTCTCTCTCTCTCTCTCTCTCTCTCTCTCTCTCTCTCTCTCCCCCTCTCTCTCTCTCTCTTTCTCTCGACTGTCCTGAAACAATTTATAGTCTCTTTTCGTCTTGATCTTTCGCTCAGGGTGGACCATGATGAAAAGAGCTCTCTGATAAATTGGCGTCTTGCATGTATCAAATACATTTTTGGTTGTAATGTTTTTTTTGTACTTTTTATTCTCGTCCTGCCAACCCAATGACTATGAAGATTCGACGACACAAAATTGTCGTCGTCGCATTGCTTTGTCTTGTAACTTTTTTTTTATTTTATCCCGCCGTGTTATTTTACCTGCAATCTTTGCCCCATGCAACTTGCCGGTGAATCTTTCGAAGGTCGTTCCACCACGATGAACAAACTCTCGGTATATTTATAAGCGCGTATGTGTTTTGTACGGGGAGAGAGAAGAGAGAGAGAGAGAGAGAGAGAGAGAGAGAGAGAGAGAGAGAGAGAGAGAGAGAGAGAGAGAGAGAGAGAGAGAGAGAGAGAGAGAGGGGGGGGGGGAGAGTAAGAGAGAGTGTGGAGGGAGGGAGGGGGAGAGAGAGAGAGAGAGAGAGAGAGGGAGAGAGAGAGAGAGAGAGAGAGAGAGAGAGAGAGAGAGAGAGAGAGAGAGAGAGAGAGAGAGAGAGGAGAGAGAGAGAGAGAGAGAGAGAGAGAGAGAGAGAGGGAGAGGGAGAAAGGGGGAGAGAGAGAGAGAGAGAGAGAGAGAGGATGCACCACAGCAGAGGGAAAACATAAGAAAGTGACTATATGTACTCTGTATGCTCTACGGCGATGTGGCTTCTCGTGAGAGCGCACCGGGTTCTTCTAACCCAGATGATATCTTGGCTAGATATACAACTTCGGGTTTTATGGCATATTACAGGACGTTATAAGATATATATATATATATATATATATACACATAATGGCTTTATGCGTAGCATATGCATTGGAGGGATGAGGAGTGGAGGGGAGGGGGAGACAACCGAGAACTACCAGAGACGAGAAGTTATACGACTGTGCGATTTGAGCTTTACGAGCCATTTGCCAATATTACATTTCCTATTTTTCATTTCTTTTCCTGATTCACTTAAGCTTTTTTTCATATATTTTGGTAATCTCAGGTAACATTTATGAGTTGAGGATTCAAAGATTTATAAAAAATTCATAATATTCATCAACGTTTATCAACATTTTCTGACTAACTCCTACAGAACTGTGGCAAGCAGTTGAATATCATTAAAAAATAATAATAATAATAATAATAATAATAAAATTCTAAAAAAATGAAAATTCATGGCATCGAGAGAAAATTAACAATTAATGAAGAAATATATTTTCGGAAAAACACGAAAATTATTAACTTTTGTAAAAAAATATTTTGCTCACCTCTCTGTTGCAGCCATGCAGTAGCGAGGAGATCAATGCGATCGAAGTGTAAAAAGCGACCGGACGGAGGGATGAGAATGCTTCCTTGGCCGTTGATAAAGGCTGACTCGATTATACACCCACGATCAAAAAATGAATGAAAAAAAAAAAAAAAAAAAAAAAAAAACGATTGATAGAGAGAATGTATGAGAGAATGTAAAGATTGAGAAGGCAGGAGACGTCGGGTACGCGTAGATGCATAACGGACGCGCGAGAATAAGGAATTGGGTACTTTGGTGGGTACATATATATATATATATATATATATATATATAAATATATATATACCCACCAAAGTATATACCAAAGTGTATATATATATATGTACCCACCAAAGTATATACCAAAGTGTATATATATATATATATATATACCCACCAAAGTATATACCAAAGTGTATATATATATATACCCACCAAAGTATATACCAAAGTGTATATATATATACCCACCAAAGTATATACCAAAGTGTATATATATATATAGCCAATATACACGTATATATAAACACGTGGGGTATCATCGTCTCACACGTCGTACGTGCATATGTATATTTTTGCTGCTGGGGATTTACCTACCGTTTGATCGATGAAAGCCTCGAGTTTTATGAATGAGCGGCAACGCGCGGTGTCGGGTTGCCCCCGCACGGTCGCGCAGTCCCGCGGACTGGGCAATTTCTCTCTCTCTCTCTCTTTGTCTCTTTGTCTCTCATTCTCTCGCCAATTTTTTCATAAATTAATTTTATTTATTCATTTTTTATTCGGGTTTTCCTCGCTCTCACGCAGCCTGCGATTATTTACAGTCGCACAAACACACAGATACGTTCTACGCTTATATAATTATAAAATAATTCTTATCACTGCCAACTACGAATCGTATGACTCGTCCAAGATCTCGTCACAATTTGTTCTCCTCAAGTTTATGCTCGCAAAGAAAAATATCCTTAGGATGCAGTAAAATAATTTTTCGATAAAAAAGCGAATTTTTTTATCGAAAAATTATTTTTTATATATATATATATATATATATATATATATATATATATATATAAAATAAAATAAAATATAAAATAAAATATATACGCGTATATATTTTTTGTGTGGGTGGTCGAGGAGTTTCTTCGTCCCACGAGAAATCGAGTAAGCATTTATCCGATTAATGTAGCGTGTGTGGGTACTCAGGATTGATTTTCATTTCTCAACTTGTTTTTTTTTTTTTTTTTTTTTCGCCATATTGATTGTCAATATTTTATTTTAACACGCAGTTGAGAGTTCTCGGACGATTTATTATTCGTCACTGTCCGTTAATGACTCTCCAAAACTGTCTATTCGTATAAACGAGCTTCTCGAAACGCGAAAAAAAAAAAAATTAAAAAAGAAAAATAATTGTCAGAGATATCTCGGAGGAGAGCGAGAAACCGCACGCAGCTCACCTCGTGAATGAAACTCTGATCAATAGTTCGTTATCGAGAAACAACAAAAAATGAGATCGTTACAATGATGTGAGAATGGCAAGGGGGAACTTAACAATCGCGCGCTAACTATATATACACCGAAACGCTTCGAGCCTCGCCAGAGAGAGAGAGAGAGAGAGAGAGAGAGAGAGAGAGATTTTTCGCGATGACGATGACGAGCCTCGATGTATCAAGCATGAAAATGCATCGCGATAGCAGACAAAACGAGTTATCAATTTTTTAATTTTTGTTTTTTTTTTTTTGATAAAGGAAAAAAGTTAATTTTTTATTTCAACGAATGAGAAATTAAATAAAGATGAAGGAAAAAAAAAATGAATCGTTGCCAGTGCCAGAGACGATATTTCTACCCCAAGTCCATAACGCTGTTCACGCGGGCTCTGATTCAATAATTTTTATAAGTAGCCATGAAACGTATTATTGTGGCAACTCATCGCGGGCTCTTTGTGACTCGATTCTCTCTATATCATACCCGTCCACGATTGACCGAAAGAAAAATATTCTCCAGTCAAGTTTTGTTGCCGCGCGCCATGACCTCGAAATTGATTGTCCCAGATCGAAGGTTTCTCTCATCGTCTAATGGATCTATGCACGCTATTGATGCTGCGCGATCTCGGGGATCTCCTGAGTCACGTCTTGCCCCGTGATGAGGTCACGGGAACCTCAAGAATAATGGATCCGGTGTCAGTGGGTTACCGAGTCACCAGCAACCGATTTTCGTGACTTGGTCACCTGGACGAGCAATAATTGTTTTTCTAGTAATTTTCTGAACGTTTTTTTTTCATTGCTTCGATCACTTTGATTCTCGAAAAAGTTTTCTTTCCTCCTAAATAAATTATTTTTTCGGGTTGATTAGCCCGCCTTTTTCCTCGAATAAATTTCGTTAACATTCTTAGATCGCCATTTTTTTTAAATTGTTTTTCAATTAATTTGATTCTCTGATGATTTTTTTTTCTTTGTAATAAATAATTTTTTTACAGTCTGACAGGTCCGTGAGTCGCGAAAAAAGTTTTCAGTCCTCCAAAATAAATTATTTTTTCGGGTTGATTAGCACGCCTTTTTCCTCGAATAAATTTCGTTAACATTCTTAGATCGCCATTTTTTTTAAATTGTTTTTCAATTAATTTGATTCTCTGTTGATTTTTTTTTCATTGTAATAAATAATTTTTTTACAGTCTGACAGGTCCGTGAGTCGCGAAAAAAAATTTCAGTCCTCCAAAATAAATTATTTTTTCGGGTTGATTAGCCCGCACATAGCGAAAAAGTTACCTTTTTCCTCGAACAAATTTCATTAACATTCTTAGATAGCCTTTTTTTTTTAAATTGTTTTTCAATTAATTTGATTCTCTGTTGATTTTTTTTTTCTTTGTAATAAATAATTTTTTTACGGTCTGACAGGTCCGTGAGTCGCGAAAAAAGTATCTTTTTTTGCAAATAAACATTATTAAAATTGTTCAAAATAGCTTTTTCTTCATTTCCATTTGAATATAAATAATTAAATAATGTAAATAATTTTTTCTCTCCATTCATCCGTTCATGGATTGCAAAAAAAAATGATACCTCCACCTGGTGGCAAACTTTTGCATTAGCCTATAAGTCAACCTTTTGACGTTCTTTATGGGTCGAATAAAGCTTGCAAGGGCCCCTACGAAAATGTCATTACGAGCTATGAGGACACTAAATGCCTGCTGCACAAGCCCCAGAGGCAGTTGGCCACATATCGTTCTGTTCCCGTAAGCTCGAGCAGTTTTGCCGGTGAATCCGAGCGCGCGGCACTTGCAAAAGGGACCTCTTGCGCGCCAACACTGCTATATACCAATAAAATAAACAAGCTGACTTTATGAGTTATCCAGCGTGTGCTCGCGCTATTCCTCCGCAGAGTTCTCTAACTGCTGGGCGCGCCCGATACATTGCGGAAAATACGCGCGCATTCGATATATATATATATATATATCTCGAATGTGCGCATATCTATAGATATAACATGGGTACATAGAAATAAGCGAGAAAGTCATACCCGCAGGTTCACCGGGAGGCTACATAAGAACCGACCACAAGTATCCAGGCTGGAGAACGCGTATAAATGTACGTGCAGATATATATATATAACGAAGCGAATGATTTTGCTTATTTCTATGTGCGCGTATATATATACAGGGTGATTCGGGACTGCCCCTTTTCCTGATATGGGCATATACGGGATAAAAAACGAAAATTTTTGGCATTATTTTTTTTGAAATCGGCTGCGTCGTTTTCGAGTTATAGCCGATCGAAGTTGGCCAATCGGATGGCCGCTTTAGCCGCAGTGACGTCACTGGTTATAATCTATGAGAATGGAGCGTTCGGGTATCTTCGGAATCACACTGCCGCCTGCAGTACATGTTACCCGTTGCTATTGGAGATGAGTGAATCGAGACACGATGAAAATGACATTTCAGAGATGACGGATTATTTCAAGATGACGTTACTTTTTCGCACATGCACATGTAGTCAAACTATTATTTTCCTCAAGGTTAAATTCTTCTATGGATGGCATCGTAGCTGAACAATGATTGAAAAATAAAAAAAACAAATAAAATAATTTTCTCAAATAATTCTCATAAGAGAACAATGGGGCTTATGTGGTAGTGGGGATTGACGGTTCACGCGTCACAAAGCCATCCACGCATACCGTCAAACGTCTATTGGACGTAGCAGTTGGCCAAACGCGGGCAGGAGTGAAGAACGCGCGCCACCGATAGATGGCGGGAGTATATCACTCGTAATGTCAAATGCAAACGAGTGCTAGACTCTCATTACGAAAGCTATTTTTATCCTTGATTAAATTGAAATTTTAAAGAACCAATTTTTTTTTAAAATAAAAAACTTGTCATTTTTACAGTTTTTCTTTATTTTCATTTTTCATTCGTAAAAAATTACGTAAAAATAACTATCATCGAAATCATGGAAATTTCGTCTGAATTTTGTCTAATCTAATGTATGTAAGAAATGTCTCTAGTCAGAGCTTTCTCGTGTACAGCCCACATTAAAAATCATTTTTTTCAGCATCTTGATGGTCATGTGACTAGCAGATGTGATCTTGACGTGGGTTACACAGCCGTTAAATTTCCACCCTCAAAATCTTGAATTTTTCAATCATATCAGTTTTTCAACTGATATGATTGAAAAATTGCGTTTCATGCTTCTAACCCACGACAAAAATATTTTTTTTTATACTTTCATGATCGACTAATAAGGGGGCACCACGTTTAGCGTGGGTTTGATACCTGATAATGAGCAATGATCGAAATATTATTATTTTATCGACAATGAGGCGAAACTTGGAATATGCTTGTAGCATTACTTGTACAGATATTCCATTTCTATAACTTAAACTAAAAATTAACTTCCCAAAAAAAATGTGTCCACCTCCTATTTCCAAGCAAAGTCGGACCCGGCGTACAAAATTTTCTATCACGCGATCGAGCATCTCCGGCGTAATTTTATTAAAAGCTTCATTTATCCGATAAAATAATAATATTTCGATCATTGCTCATTATCAGGTATCAAACCCACGCTAAACGTGGTGCCCCCTTATTAGTCGATCATGAAAGTATAAAAAAAAAAATATTTTTGTCGTGGGTTAGAAGCATGAAACGCAATTTTTCAATCATATCAGTTGAAAAACTGATATGATTGAAAAATTCAAGATTTTGAGGGTGGAAATTTAACGGCTGTGTAACCCACGTCAAGATCACATCTGCTAGTCACATGACCATCAAGATGCTGAAAAAAATGATTTTTAATGTGGGCTGTACACGAGAAAGCTCTGACTAGAGACATTTCTTACATACATTAGATTAGACAAAATTCAGACGAAATTTCCATGATTTCGATGATAGTTATTTTTACGTAATTTTTTACGAATGAAAAATGAAAATAAAGAAAAACTGTAAAAATGACAAGTTTTTTATTTAAAAAAAAAATTGGTTCTTTAAAATCTCAATTTAATCAAGGATAAAAATAGCTTTCGTAATGAGAGTCTAGCACTCGTTTGCATTTGACATTACGAGTGATATACTCCCGCCATCAATCGGTGGCGCGCGTTCTTCACTCTTGCCCGCGTTTGGCCAACTGCTACGTCCAAGCGACGTTTGACGGTATGCGTGGATGGCTTTGTGACGCGTGAACCGTCAATCCCCACTACCACATAAGCCCCATTGTTCTCTTATGAGAATTATTTGAGAAAATTATTTTATTTGATTTTTTTATTTTTCAATCATTGTTCAGCTACGATGCCATCCATAGAAGAATTTAACCTTGAGAAAAATAATAGTTTGACTACATGTGCATATGCGAAAAAGTAACGTCATCTTGAAATAATCCGTCATCTCTGAAATGTCATTTTCATCGTGTCTCGATTCACTCATCTCCAATAGCAACGGGTAACATGTACTGCAGGCGGCAGTGTGATTCCGAAGATACCCGAACGCTCCATTCTCATAGATTATAACCAGTGACGTCGCTGCGGCTAAAGCGGCCATCCGATTGGCCAACTTCGATCGGCTATAACTCGAAAACGACGCAGCCGATTTCAAAAAAAATAATGCCAAAAATTTTCGTTTTTTATCCCGTATATGCCCATATCAGGAAAAGGGGCAGTCCCGAATCACCCTGTATACACATAGATTTCTCGCTTATTTCTATGTACAAGTATCTATGGACGTGGAGAAAGGGAAGAAAGGGGAGACAGTCATATCCGCAGGTTTACCGGGAGGCTACATAAGAACTGACCAGAAGTCCAGGCTGGAGAACGCGTATAAACATACGCGCAGATATATATATATAACGAAGCGAATGATTTTGCTTATTTCTATGTACAAGTATGTATAGATACAGATAGATTTCTCGCTTATTTCTATGTACAAGTATCTATAGACGTGGAGAAAGGGAAGAAAGGGGAGACAGTCATATCCGCAGGTTTACCGAGAGGCTACATAAGAACTGACCAGAAGTCCAGGCTGGAGAACGCGTATAAACATACGCGCAGATATATATATATAACGAAGCGAATGATTTTGCTTATTTCTATGTACAAGTATCTATAGATACGTGGAGAAAGGGAAGAAAAGGGAGAGGGGAGACAGTCATATCCGCAGGTTTACCGGGAGGCTACATAAGAACTGACCAGAAGTCCAGGCTGGAGAACGCGTATAAACATATGTGCAGATATATATATATAACGAAGCGAATGATTTTGCTTATTTCTATGTACGCGTATATATATACAGATAGATTTCTCGCTTATTTCTATGTACAAGTATCTATAGACGTGGAGAAAGGGAAGAAAGGGGAGACAGTCATATCCGCAGGTTTACCGAGAGGCTACATAAGAACTGACCAGAAGTCCAGGCTGGAGAATGCGAATAAATGTACACGCATATATATATATATATAAGGAGGCGAATGATGAGAGTATAGATTGGCTCGCATAGGATGAAAGGATACAGCTAGAAGAAGGGGCCATGAACTCCGTCGACTGCTCACGGGTCATTCCCGGCCACCAAACGCATATTCCAAGATAAAATTATACAGATATAGAAATGTATTTTGGGCACGAGTGTGCTACGGATAAGACTTGTGAATTCATTGCAACGTTGATGATTTTTATATCAAATAATACATATAGCTGGATATATGTTTTTGCGGCACCTTCAGAACTGTTAACACATCTCTTATTTTTAGTCAATTTTAGTCAATTTTATTTTTAGTCAATTAAAACAAGGTGTCTCTACACCTTGTTTTAACGATCATTTGACTAGCTCGTTTAGTGAGACTATGCGCGATATGATCCTGAGATAACTTTTTTCACGCTGAGTGCACAATCGGTTGAAATGAAACGATGGTCTGTTCTTTATTAACATTTTGTTGTAACATAAATCGAGTGTAGCTTATCTTGGGGACTTTTTTAGACTCACTTTACTGTTCTTGGTAGTTTTTATTAACTCAACTGATTACTTTAGCTACTTTGTCGTAAGATTTGTTCTATAAATGAGGAGCTCATTTTTTATTTTATAGATTGAATAAAATCGAGTGTCTTATCTTCGGGACTTTTTTAGACTCACTTTACTGTTCTTGGTAGTTTTTATTAACTCAACTGATTACTTTAGCTACTTATTCGTAAGATTTGTTCTATAAATGAGGAGCTCATTTTTTATTTTATAGATTGAATAAAATCGAGTGTCTTATCTAAGGGACATTTTAGACTCACTTTACTGTTCTTGGTAGTTTTTATTAACTCAACTGATTACTTTAACTACTTATTCGTAAGATTTGTTCTATAACTGAGGAGCTCATTTTTTATTTTATAGATTGAATAAAATCGAGTGCCTTATCTTCGGGACTTTTTTAGACTCACTTTACTGTTCTTGGTAGTTTTTATTAACTCAACTGATTACTTTGGCTACTTATTCGTAAGATTTGTTCTATAAATGAGGAGCTCATTTTTTATTTTATAGATTGAATAAAATCCAGTGTCTTCTCTACGGGACATTTTAGACTCACTTTACTGTCTTGGTAGTTTTTATTAACTCAACTGATTACTTTAGCTACTTATTCGTGAGATTTGTTCAATAAATGAGGAGCTCATTTTTTATTTTATAGATTGAATAAAATCGAGTGTCTTATCTTAGGGACTTTTTTAGACTCACTTTACTGTTCTTGGTAGTTTTTATTAACTCAACTGATTACTTTAGCCACTTTGTCGTAAGACTTGTTCTATAAATGAGAATCTTGCTTTTTTATTTTATGGATTGAATAATTTTCCGCTGCACCTTGTGAGATCTAATCCTGGATTTTACAAATTCATCAAGATCCTACGCTTTTTTTTTTTTACTGAGACGATTTTTGTGGGTATTTATTTGACACAGAGATCGTTATCCTCTTACACCTGCTGCTGAAAAAAAATGCTGGGTACTGAATAAAAGAGTGAAAAAACACACCTTTGAGGTGTCAAACCGAGTCAGCTATTATATCGTGACTTCTAGCTCGAAACTTCGGGGTAAGAGAAAATTGTTAAATGTGCCTTAGACCCTTGGACGTGGAGGATTCATGGGAGCTGGTCTTTGACCTCGTGGCTATGCAGGTGCTTCGCCGTCTCGTCATAGTGAGATGCATAAAATGTGCATGGGAGAGAGAAAGACGAAGTCTAATAAGAGGGGAAAAAAAAAATGAATTGATCGAGAGAAGCCAGTGAAGGTGAGATGTCACCCTGTCTCTCTTGGGTTTCTCACAGGACTTTAGCAATTTTCGTAACATCGCAAACGTCTTGTGTATAGGATACATTTTTTTAAATCCTCTTAAGCCTTTTAATGTCACGAAAAAAAAAAAAAATTATATAAATTTTTCATATGATTTTGGAAATATAATTGAAAGTATAAAATGAAAATGGCTGCCGAAACTTATGGCATTTCTCACGTTTCTCATAGGATAGAAAAATATATTACAGCAATTTATCACACGATATTTTAGAAGAATATTTTTTGATATACGATAAAAAAAAAATGGCTGCCCAAACTTATGACATGAGATCAATTTTCAAACCTTGCAAACGAAAATTCAATTTTAATCAACAATTAATCACATGCAAAGTGACAATTTTCTAGAATGTAACTATTGGACAAACTTACGAGGCACATAAAAATTTCTTCAGTTTGATTTTCAATAACTCATCGTCAATTTGCAGATTCAATCATGCTTGTACGAACGAATCATAAAACTATACGAGCTTCTCGTAATCTTTCTCTTATTAGCCGCACACCATCGTGTAAAGTCCCTTCGTGATATTACAGTTGAAAAAAAAATTTAAAAAAAAATAAAATACGAGCCGTTCGTCATCTTTCTTCTATTAGCCACCATCGTGTAAAGTTCCTTTATGATATTCCTGTTGGGAAAAAAAAAAGAAAAAAAAAAGTATCGAGGTAAAAGCAAACACTTGACGAGTAACGATAGTGCAGTTTTCGAATGTGCACTGACATGGCAGACTTGGCGTAGATTGGTACGTCAATTATTGAAAAATTTATTGCCGATTTCCACGATAATTAGGCGTATCGTGTATTAATGGTTTGAGGAATTCGTTTTGTCGTTAAAGCCAAGTCGTCACAACTACCATTCTGCCTTTAAATACGATTTTAATAAGAGACAAAAGATACATAGATATTGTTTTTCATCGTCCTTTTTTCCATACACTTTATGCATTCTTTCTCTCTCTCTCTCTCCCCCTCTCTTTCTCTCTCTTTCTCTCTCTTTCTTCGCGTCGTATGCACAGACACAGCTCTACGTACATTGATGTCCCATCTTGGTTTTTCCATCGCTCGTATGGACCGATGAACCGTCTACACAACACGTGACTGTATATATTCGCTGCTGCTGCTGCTGCTATTTTGCTTCGCTCTCGCTCGTAAACATTTTTTTCTTACTACCGGAGAGATAGGAGGAGATAGAAGCGGCGGGACACGCGTTCGAATCTTCCACGTCTTCTAATTGCCAGATAAATATTCCCTTAATCGTTTCTTCACGCACGTATATAGTCTCTCTCTCTCTCTCTCTCTCTCTCTCTCTCTCTGCCTCTCTCTTGTCTTATACGACAGGGAAGATTTTCTTGGCTCGACGTATGTTCTCCTTTTTGTGTTGGGACTTGTAGCTACGAGCCACCTTGTGCTGTGAACTAAGAAATGTTGAGGCAACGGGGTAGGTGTCATGAAAGTGTTGGGGGTGGAAAAAGGACACCTGACAGAGTGCCAGCACTCGTGTTTTCCCATTTACTGGAAGATGTGAAATAAATCTTTCCTTCCGAGACTAAAAATTCGACCGGTTTGTCACCGATCTACCCTAAATATGTACTGATCTGAAGTTTTACATTTCTTTTTCCTGACTGAGAAAAAATATTATTGAATCTACTGAATTCGAGTTCGCGGGTGTTGAAAGGAATTTTTCGTTGACCCAAACAGAATTTTAGTTGCCCCAATAATATTTTGGGTTGTCCCACCCATCACGAAATATGAATGGGCTAACTCAACCTAAAATATGATATAGGGAAAACGAAAATTTTATTATGCCAATGAAAAATTCGTTTTAACGCCTGCGAACGCCAATTTAGTAGATACAATATTTTTTTCTCTCAGTGTACAAAAGTAGGATAACAAAAGGATGAAAATAAGCGAAATAGGCCTAGCCCAGCTTTGCATTTTGGATGAATTAATCTTATTTTATTAATTTTGGTTCTCGTAATCCTATTTATAAAAAATACGTTTAAAGTTATTTCGTCTTATACGTCTTATCGTCTTATTATTAAATAGTCAAATAAGTATGTATTTAGGATACATTGAACGAAAGTTGTTTATATGATATCCGACTGGAGGGAAATTCTAGATCTCGCATCTTAAGGGATCCATAAATCGATCTTAACCGATCTAATATAACTGAAACTCTGACTGGCTTTTCACTGAACACGAAAAATTCGTTTTAACGCCTGCGAACGCCAATTTAGTAGATACAATATTTTTTTTTCTCAGTGTGCAAGGTAGGATAAAAAAAGGATGAAAATAAGCGAAATAGGCCTAGCCCAGCTTTGCATTTTGGATGAATTAATCTTATTTTATTAATTTTGGTTCTCGTAATCCTATTTATAAAAAATACGTTTAAAGTTATTTCGTCTTATACGTCTTATCGTCTTATTATTAAATAGTCAAATAAGTATGTATTTAGGATACATTGAACGAAAATTGTTTATATGATATCCGACTGGAGGGAAATTCTAGATCTCGCATCTTAAGGGATCCATAAATCGATCTTAACCGATCTAATATAACTGAAACTCTGACTGGCTTTTCACTGAACACACATTGGCACTGACTCAATAATTCGACAATTTTTTTCTTCTGCAATAAATCTCCTCTGCGGTTGCGCCAATGCATATTTGTGGGGACTTTCATGCTTATATCGTGGTCCCCAGGTGTTTGCAGAGCTTCAATTGGCTTGGATGCAGCAAGAGCCAAGACGTCAAAGGGCACCGTGAATCGTAAACGTCACTTGGGCCCAAAGTCATAAACTAAAAAAAAAAAAAAACAAAAAAAAATACAAGACCTGTCACTCACCCCGGTCAACGCACTCTATCGGTATTCTTTGGAACTGCTTGTATGGATTCTCTCAAAGATTATTTTTAAACTAAAGTTATGTTTTTTTTTCTAAAGAATGTGAATTTTTTTCGGAGCGTCTCCATCCCTTCTATTGTTGGACAAATTTTACTTAATTATTTGAAAAATGTATATCTGAAAAAATTCAAGTCTACTTTAACAAAATGGAGATTTTCCATTTGTAACATTCCGTCCCCATTCCTCCTATCTTTGCACGAATTTCACATTGGTACTTGAAAATTTGAAGTTCGAGAATATTCATGTTCCTGAAATTTTATCGTAGCTTCTTCATCCCTCTTATCTTTTCACGAATTCTATTTTAGTACTTGAAAAAAATGAGTTCGAATTTTTTTCAAATTTAGCCCTTTAACAATAAAATGATCAAGCAGGCATTTTGATAGTCTCAAACCACGACGAAATTATATTCCATTTGCTGGTTCATATATGTACCCCGACAAAAAGGAGAAGACCAGGAGTGCTTCAGTGCTTCAATGTCTTGATGAATAATGGGAGCCTTGTGGACGTGTCAGTCAGGTTCGTTTTGAGGGTCTCTCTCCCTCTCTCCAAGTCTGCGAACAGTGAAGTCTCCAGTCAACGTTGGGAGTCTTTGCGTCTTGAGATATACCGAGATAGAGAGGGCGAGAGAGAGAGAGAGAGGGAGAGGGAGAGAGAGAGAGAGAGAGAGAGAGAGAGAGAGAGAGAGAGAGAGAGAGAGATGAGATACATGAAGAAAGTAAAGGAAACGCCGGTCATCGTTCGAAAAAGAAGTCGTCACGAGTATAGGCGAGTCGGCGTGCCGATGAAACTCACGTGTGTTGTCTGCTCTCCTCTCGTCGTCATATTTCATCTCTGTCTCTCTCTCTTTCCCTTTTGCCACTGTTGAAAACTCCAGTATCATCGCACAGTTCTTTCTTTTTCCCCAACCCTTAAGCCCCTTCTTGACTCGAGAAAGATAGCAGATAGAGTCTCGTTATTTCTCAGCATTGAAGAAGAGCCCTTTCTCGTCCTTTTGCCTCTCGCTCTCTGATTGTCCTCTCAAATTTTTTTTTCCTTCTCGATGAGTTTCGGATATGAATAATTTGTGGAATTTTATCATAGAAAAATCAGCTATTTGGTGTTGCACTGAGCGTTCTTTCATCGACGTATATTTGTGGCTGGGGCATCCCCTAGGTAAAAAATTCTGGTAAATGAAAAAAATTTGTCTTGTAAAAAAAAAAAAAAGAAAATTTATAACAAAAATGTATAGAGAATTCTGTGCATAACTCGTAGTTATACAGATGGACCGATACTCAAGAATCCTCCTCGTCATCGTCTTTGCATGTGAGTTCACCAGAACGAAGACCACCGTCGATGAGCTCGAGTGAGCTTTCGATCATTTTCAGACACTCACTTGACTCTGTTTACACGTCAAATCTTTTATACATACGTTGGTGTATATTATATGAATGGACGTTTCAGCGGTGGATAAAATTACTCACGTTTATGTACGGATATACTTGAGAATATTCATCGATTATGTGTATGAGCGACATCGTTTAAAATTAAATAAATAAATAAATAAAAAAGTACATAATAATAAAAATAAAAATTAAATAATGTAAATAATAAGAATAACTTTTTTTTTTTTATCGTAATTTTTGAGATATTCATGAAATTCCATCGCTTATGAATAAAATCATTAATTAAATTTTTTTATCATCATAATTTATTTTTCATAATCATAATAACGATTATAATTACCGTGTAAATTGTTTTGTTTTTTTTTTTCATCTTATGTTTTATCTTTTCGTTTAAGCCGCGAGAACGGGGTGAGCGTGGTAAATGCGAGATGGCCAGGCTGAGACGTGAAAAAGGGCGGAGGAGAAGACGCCTCGCGTCATCGAGGCGGCAAATAAATTTTCGAGAGGGCCACGAAACCGCAACGCGACGAATCTCTCTTAGTACCAAAGGACGAGCGAGAGAGAGAGAGAGAGAGAGAGAGAGAGAGAGAGAGAGAGAGAGAGAGAGAGAGAGAGAGAGAGAGAGAGAGCGGGAGAGCGGGAGAGCGAGAGAGAGAGAGGAGAGAGAGAGAGAGAGAGAGAGAGAGAGAGAGAGAGAGAGAGAGAGAGAGAGAGAGAGAGAGAGAGAGAGCTGGTACCGTTCTTCGTCGATGTGCATTTTCGTTGTGGGAGGAGAAGCTGGCAAAACGTGGCGTGCAAAATCTTCATCTCGTCTCTCTCTTTCTATCATCATCTCGCGAATGGGACGGGAAGAAAGTTTCACTGAAGAGTTTAGCTCATCTTAAGGCACTTTGCGAGCTCTATTTATTCCAAATTTTCCATCTCTCTCATTTCTTCGAGTACAGAAAATTTTCACAACTTTATGTCACTGTATGGAAAAAACGCAGAAGAGCACAATTATTCTCGAAAAACTCGAGAATGATAATAAAAGAAACTTGAGAATTTATAACACTTTTTTTTTATTTTCATGTCACTCTCGTCTTTTAATTTTCTTCATTCTGACGTACTCAGCGTGTTTGAAACTTTCACAAAAAATCAGAGAACGAGAGAGAGAGAGAGAGAGAGAGAGAGAGAGAGAGAGAGAGAGAGGGGCACTCGCGCTTTTAATATTGTCAGTTCTTCCAAATTTTTTAAACAATTTTCTCACCTTGATTAGCAGATAAGCAAAATTATTTGGAAAAATCTGCGAGGAAGTGATAAAAAATTTGAAAATTTACTTTTTTTTTTTTTTTTTTCCCAAAGCTTCGTCAGACTTGCAGCACCTTTTTTTCATCTCCTTAATTCGGTACATTAAACGGGCGTGAAACGACTTTTGCAAAGGACCAATATTATTCGCGAAGACCTCGAAAAATTATGATAAAAGATGTGAGAATTTTTTATACACGCTTTTTCGCATGACTTTTGTCTCTCTTGTATTCGCTCTTTTTTCTTCTTCATTTGGTGCATTTAACGGGCGTAAAACCAAAACC